>BGNK01006381.1:3628-18168 GCA_003297005.1 Symbiodinium sp. clade A Y106
ATTCCTGCATAGCTGGGGGTCTTGAGGAGGGAGAGTAACTCTTCCCAAACCGCTGTAGTAAGCGAGCCTGCATTCCATGATAAATAGGTTAGCTGCTGTTTTTCAAGAAATTTGGAGGGTTTACCTCGCAAAGTTGCTTGAGCCTTCAAGGTGGCTGGAGCACCTCCTAGCTCACGCAGGTTCATCTGTCTTCGAAATATCTGCCGTGAGGGTAGGGCGTCACGAACGGATTGACGGAACTGATATGAACGTTTTCCCTTCCCTTGAGGAGAGGGAGTTTGGCTGATGGTCGGATCACTAGGCTGTTTCGCCGAGCTCGTGTTGAACTTGACTCCTGTCGGCTTCGCAGTACCGACAACCCTCACCTCTGGGAGCATCAAGAAAGCTGTAAGTCTAAGTGCTCCCCCCCGGACTTGGGACCGGGGCTGCTCAGGCGCTGGCGAGTGCCATGGCAAGTAAGGAAAAAGGCTGATACTGTACTAGCCTGACCTTACCTGAGCCGAGAGGCTTACAACAACAACAACAACAACAACAACACCAGCAGCAGCAGCAGCAACAACAACAACAACAGCCACCACAACAACAGCAACAATTTATTGGACGCTGAGCGAGCGGGCTCTGCTTATGGCGGGCGCATCAGAAACTTCGAGACGTGCCGTAGGCCGTAGGCCAGCGCCGCTCCTTAGTAGCTGACCTGCCGACATTCCAATAGAGGTCAAGCGGCCTTAAAGTTCCTTACAGAGGTTGTGGCGGCGCGAGGGGACTGCCCTGCGATCATCGCAGAATCGCAGGTACCTCCTGCATCCGTTTCTGGAGCAATGAGCCAAACTCCTTTTGCTCCGAGGCCTCGGGTCAGCCAACAACCTTAATAAACAGAAGCACAGAAACCGAGCTAAAGGAACAGAGAAGGCCGCTCAACCCCTATAGGATCCTCAGAGAAGGAAAACGAAGAACCTTTGCTAAGAAAATTTTTTGAGAAGGGCCTATGTAAATCGAGTGTCACTGCATACTGTACAGTGCAGCGGCAGTTCTTCAGCACTTGCTTCAAGGAGGCAGGTCACTTGACGTTGCTATCAGTTCCCAAAGGCGGTGCCCTGGTTTTGGCACGAACGGTGCTCGCGCTGCTGCGTCTACACACTCAAATCCTCATGTGACAGCTAGACTCACAAGATCTATATGTTTTGTATCCTCCGCCACCCTCAGTGTGAGTCATTGCGTCCAACACTCACGAACTGGCAGCCGGAAGGTCGTACTCCGAAGAGCCGTCCTCCCAGGGTTCCCGTCTAGTGGCGTCCCACATTAGGCAACTCCGGACTACCAGCGATGGGCCGTAAGGATGGGTTCGTCGTCAAGGCACGTGCGCCGTCACTCCTAGCACTGCCAGACCCCGTCGGTAACAGGACAGTAACGAACACAACTGGGAGGGCCGTAGCCGTAGCCCGACACCCATAGCACAGCCAGCGCGCCCGCTTAGCGACTGTACCCAGATGTGACGTGGAGCCGCACCAACGTAGACACCGTATTGGGACTGAAGACGTTGGCCTGCTCTTCTGAACCTGAGTCCACGGTGTCCCAATCTGCGCCTTGTCCTGAAGACAAGTCTGGCCCGGCGGCCTGTGGAACGGCTTCCCCCCGCAAGGGAGGATAGCCGTCCCAGGCCCTCAAGGGCACCCCATAACAAGAGAAGTCCCTGGGGTGCACATCGGGGCCAGCATTGGGAGGATGCTGACGAGTTGCAAGCCTCAAAGNCCCCGCAAGGGAGGATAGCCGTCCCAGGCCCTCAAGGGCACCCCATAACAAGAGAAGTCCCTGGGGTGCACATCGGGGCCAGCATTGGGAGGATGCTGACGAGTTGCAAGCCTCAAAGTGGCACCCATCCTCTCCCGTGTCTGGCTTGTTCCCAGGCGCTGGCAGCTTAACAGCGGCGCTGCGCAAAAGGCTTTCAACAGTGAAGGAGGAAGTCGATCGCACTGGCTGTGTCGCAGCCGGTGGCAGTCTACCCTGGCTTTGGAAGAAGGTGCAGTTTCCGAAACAGACTGCATGAAAAGCACAGGCTACCCGGGTCCTTCTTGTAAGAGAGTGAGTGCTCGTAGAAGCGCAAAACCAAAGTGCCAGCAAAACTGACCTTCAGCTGTCCCTGGGTGTCTTGTCCAGAAGTTGAAAAGTCGACGAAAGGCAAGGAACGAGGCCTCGTCTCGAAAGCTTCCTGCAAGGTACCCAAGTTCCGAAAACGACCAACTTGCGACTGGAACTGCTCCTTGACTGGCTTGGTGCGGCAGGTCCTTTTGTAAAAGCAAGGGTGGGAGAAAAACACTGAGTCACAGTCGGCGCGCCATCCGCTAGTTTCGCAACACCTGGTGTAAAACCAAAGACTGCTCCCTCCACCGCGCGGAAAGGTGGAAACCCTATCGCTTACCTCCAGCTTGTCCAGAACTTGCTGTAGCGGGAGGCCCCGGCAGTCCACAGAGGCACGAAGCTCCTAGGCACACTCAAATGGCTCAGGCAGAAGGACGTCCCTTACGCTTCGCAAAGGAGCCTGTTGCAAACCTTTAGAGTTGCACCCGAAGCCCAGTTAGCACAGCTAAGGTGCCCGTAGCGGCCACAACAACAACAACAGCAGCAACAACAGCAACAACAACCACCACCACCACCACCCCACCACCCCACCCCACAACCATCACGATGACGACGGAGAACGACGACGAGGACGACAGCGACAACAACCCCGTTGACGAGCATTCTGCCGTCGGAAAGAAATGACCCGACGATGACGGTGACAACACAGAAACAACCATGAAAGGACAGGCGTGCACCAACAACAGGTACAGTGAGGTACATGCAAAGCATTCGAACATTAGCATTCCAAACTGGAGTATGTGTGTATGAACGAATGTGTATAGAGTGGCAAGGGTGCTGCTTCACAACGAGCCATTACTATCAGATTCTCCCCACGCCTCCTCAGAATGGAACACGTTGTTCTTTTGGCAGAATACTGGACGCTTGCGTGCCTTTGGTGCATGGCAGAGGCGGCATGGGTCTCACAACAGAGGGAAAGTTTCTCTCGAGTCTGGAACTCCTTCCGAACTCTTGCAAACGCCGAAAGTGGATCCGCAAGATTCGTGTCACCATGAGGCAGCTCAAGCCTCCCATCTGACCCTCCGCGTCAGCAGATCAGCCAAGGGTTGGACGTCGCTGTCGCGCATCACAGCAGACAGACTGAAGTGCTTCGTGAGCTGCTCCTGCTGCAGGTGCGCAAACCTTCCCTGCAGCTCAGAAGCCTTCCCTTAGCTTTGGCGAAAGCCTCGATCTGTCATCAAGAGGTCGAAACCCAGCTTGAGCATCGGATCATAATCATGATCGAATGTTCTGTGGCATCTGGCATCGGGATATAGGCCTGGCCCTGCAAACGAGCATAGCTCACCGCCGGTAGTGTCGATGCCTTGGCTCTGGATCGCAGTGAAGTACACAATTTACGTTGACTTCGCACGTGTCTTGCCTCTCGGCAAAGGTTCAGTTGAGGCCAAAACAGATACGTGGCCCCTCTTCAGGTAGGCTCGCCAGAAGGACGGCCTCCAGAACCGAGCGTGCTGCGTGGAGTTCAACTCAGGAAGTGTGCAAAGTCCCGCAGCTCTGCGCTCAAAGTGAGAGAGATCCCAAGAGCAGCGCGTCATACGCTGCCAGAGCACCAGCACGTCGCTGGGAGTCCTTGCCGAGGCTCGTGCAAAAAAGCTGCACGGACTCCAAGCTGGTCAGCATGGTGAGCGTGTTGCCGGGCTCCCAGACCGGAAGTTGATGAAGGCGAAGCCACAGTGCATGTTGCGACGTTTATCAAACGGCATGTAGAAGAAGGTGTACCTCGCTCGGATCCACTTCTTTCAGATTGGGTCGTCTCTAACCATTTCTGGTTGCTTTGCGTGCCTGTCCGACAAACCACAAGGGTTTAGCAGCTCCACGAAAGCCTCTCGGGTGCAGGCCTGGCAAAAACTGCCGCAACTCATGATCAAGATGATCGGTTCGACATGCACGACATGTTCAGCAGCAGACACATTCGACACAGTCATGCAGGCCTTGGGAATGTTCCTCACCATCACCTAGGCGTGCAATGAGAAGCGTAGACATCCGAAGCCCGAAGCAGACATTTGGCATGGCGGGTACCGAGGCCATGGCAGTGGTCCTGGTGTCCTCGCCGGACTGGATCTTCTCGGGCACGATGTCGAACTTTAGCAAGTCCTGGAAGGGAGTCAGATACCGGATACACATTCCGTTCCGGCTCATCTTGTTACCGAGCAAGACTCCTCCATTCTCACCTTCTCACGCACAGGTTTGCCAGGTCCTGCGCCATGTTCAGACATCCGGGAAAGGCTCCAATGTTGAGTCTGAGGTTTGCCGTCTATGTTCCAAGAGTGCCAAAGGACATGAATTATGATGCACTTTGCCACCAGCAGCGCTCGAGGAAGTTGCTGGAGCAGAATATGGCAACCACGAACCCAGTACCGTTATCCCACGAGCGTCCTTGCCATTTCGGTCCACTTTTTGATGGCGGAGTGGTGGGAGGCTCACCTGTTGAAGAAAGCCACCGCCACCACCCAACACAACTGGCTTGGCCCTATCCACCAAACTCCGCTCTGAGACTGCCGCTTTCCTTGCCGGTCAGCGGAGATGACCCGGGGACGGCCTTCGGTCAATCCCGATTTCCATCACAAGGAAGCGACCCGTTTCTCACGGGAACAATGCATTCAGAAGGAGCAGAGTGTGTGAAAAAGCGATGAGGGCTGGTTCGGAAAGGCAGCATCTGGGTGCATCAGTACAGTTGAATCGCAAGACGGCTCACACTTCCGGAGTGAACTTCGGAGACGACGAAGTGTATAGCTCTGTCGCGCACAGAAAAAAGATGAGCTGCGGACCCCCTGCAAGGAAAAGGCCTTCGAGGCACTCAAGGTCTCCTTCGGGAGCGCAGTGCCAGAATCCCACAAGTTGCGCATCAGGGCTACTTTCGATCTAAAGATGCTACAGAGTCCAGCGCCTGCACCCAGTCCGTGGCTAGCGGACTGCGGGGCACCTCCGGACAACTCGGGACAGGCAGCAAGCCTTTTGAATGTTTTCAGCCTCCGGCATGAGAAAAACATGGACACCGCACTTCGGCCTTGTCACTCTCATCCTTCTACCCGCCCCAAGCCAATTCCATGCCAACCGACGGGTAGCAAGGGCTTACTTTCTTCCCTGATTTCAGCCGGATCAAGATGCGCCTGTGTGGCTTGCTTCTTGTAGGGAGGGGTCAGGTGCCAGCCCTGAAGAATTTCAACCGGCTTTCTCCATCGCTGCAAGACCCCTTCACATCACCCAACCTAAGTTCAAACCACGTCACTGAAAAAAAAGGCTTGATCAAGCAATCCAGATCAACACCACAGGAGGGTGGAGAAAAAAGTGGGGCAAACGGGCTGTGCAGCTCGGGCGCGGGAATCTGGCCGTTCTGCACTAGTGCTTGTCCTTGCCCTTGTCCGGCAGTCCTGGAAACTTCACACATCGGAGCTCTCCAAATGCGAGGCACATGGCTCAAGATACTTCTAGCTTGATTCGCGGCTCTCGACACTGCTAGGCTGACGCGACTCGGCATAAACTCTTCTGAGTGCTTTACTGGGTTACCTGCCGCCTTGGCCGGCTGGCCGGAACAAAGAACGTGACCTGCCCCCGTCGCGAACTGCATGGTGCAGCCGAGGAGGTCGGGAGCCAGGAACCCAAGCACTCCCAGCGTCTCTGACCTGTTGAGCTGCACGCATGTCATAGAACTCGACCACGATCTCCTTCCAAAGAAACGAGCATGTGGCACGTCTGCAATGCAGTTCCTTCCAATCACCCGGGCCTCTCCACAAAGCGAGACGCCAGCAATCTCTCCGAAGCTGTGAAGTTGACCAAACTGGTCCTGAAAGCTTGCTTCTGGTCGGAGTTTGAAGTTTGAGGCCAGGGTGGCAGCGTGGAGCAGATCTTATCCTCTGCACTTCACTTGCCCTGACTACAACAGGATGTCCACGAAGACTCGTCCGTGGAAGAACAACACGGAGACGCACCCCGAAGTTTCTCGCAAACACACCGCCCAGTTCACTGCTCTGACTTCCTGAACGGTTCAAAGCCACACTGCTGAGCCAGGCACAGGGAGATCAGCAATAACGTGCGGAGCGATGCTCACAGCCTGCAAAATGAAAGTCCCTGCTCGCTCCCATCCCAGATATGTGTTGGCCAACATGTGAAGCACCTGGAAAGTTTTGGGACTGAGAAGGAGACACGAAAGTCGTACGCGGCCGGTTGAAAAGGCTCTGCCAGCGCGCCGAAATGCTGCAGAACCTGCTGGTTCTATGCTGCCGTACTTGAAGCCATTGGAAACACCATGCATTAGACTCATTAGACGCAACATCACATTGAGTCCATTCAACCTGGTTCTGTTTGGACTTGCTTTCCGAAGGTCGAGAGGGTCAGGGAGGATGAGGGCACATCCCCTTCTATCACCACCTCTCTGCCTCTCTGCCTCTGTGCCGTCTGTCCCTCTTCGAGCATCCAAGCTCTTCAAGCCGAGCCCTGTCGAACAGGCGTCCCGGCCTTCTGTGCAACTCTCACATCAAAGAAAGTCACGAACACCAATCCGGTGACGGCACCTGAGTTCATTCATACCAAGACGGATCTTCGGCTCAGGGTGATACCTCTCAACGCTGTCCAGCATGAAGTCCGGACAACGTGCTTGGGCCCCGGCCCAAGGTGGTGTCTAGCCGCGCGATGTCGCCAAACCTGCTTCGGAACAGGACGAAGCTTGGTCAGTTTATGATCGGCCCAGGCCGGCTACTGGCTGGAATCGAAGGGAGAGCGCTAACTATCAGTGTATCAAATTTAGTGAGGGCTTAGGGAAATGGCATCGAGCACATCCCTGCATGCCTCGAAAAGAGCGCAGTGGCCTCATCAAGGTTCCTGTGCACCAAGGCTACGTACTCACAGGCTCGTGGGCGTGCGCCGGAGATCGTACTGCAGGCACGGGGTCGCAAGGTCGGGGTTGCATTCTGGCTGGGTAGTTCCCGCAAGTGCTGCGTGTTCGGCTTTGTATGCGACAGTTCCAGACAGTGGACCACGCAGTGCAGACCTCGAGGCCAGTGCAGACCGCAAGGCTCTTCATTGATCTTCGGAGTAGGCGCAGACTCTACTTGGTCAAAGTTTTGACAATTTCGTCACGGAAAACAAACACATAATTGAGAACGGAGTATAAATGGTCGGAATGTGCACTGGATTTGCATACAGAAGCTTACTGAAGCTCGGCAGAGCCCTGCTGAGCCTGACATCCAAATTGAGGCTATCAGACAAGCAATATTCTGAGCCCTATGTCTGCGTGCCAAGAATGCATGTGCCGCTGTGCGGGCAGCACATCGCCATGAAAAGATTGCGGTGGCCTTGGACAGTCTGTCTGGAAGTGAACTGCCACCTCAGCCGCCCCACTGGACGTCCCCAACAGGCTATGAGAAAGGACGTGTTGCTGCAAGCCACAACGCCCATGTCCACCAACGCAAAGGAATATGCGCAGTTGAGCAACTTGGGCTGAAACAGTGTTTGAGGCGTCTGACAAAGAAACGGAACGGGCCATGCTGTACCTGCAGCATGGCACATCTCGGCCGTCAGGTCGACAGCTTTGGTAGAAGCCAGCCGCTAGTTTGCATCAGACTCTCAGAGGTGGAGCTGAACAGGCCCGGGCGCCTGCTTCCTCCCTCCAAACGATCGGACTGAGTAGCTTGAAGACAGGCCTGCGTCAACAAAGCAGGCTCTCGCACAACGACCTTGTAGTCCGGTCCTCTGCCGATATAGGCAATCCCTAGAAGTCGCCCACACATTATCGGTAAAACTCCCTACAACCTGAAAGCATCAACACTTACGAGAATGTGCCGGTCCGAAACCTGAAATGAAACAGGAAACAGATGCATGTGCTGCAGTACGCGTCGGGTTTGTGATAACTCCACGGTCTGCCGCAGACACAAGTAACTCTGTGCAAGCCCACCTTCGGAACAGAAGGTCTGAGTCACAACAACTCGACGACCTGCACTTGTCTCCAATGCACCCACTGCACTTCGAGCCAAACGCAGCATTGAGGCCAAAAGCTTTGGTGTGTGACTTCAGCATTGTCTTGGCTGGCGATTGGTAGCAATGTCTCTGAGTGCAATATTCGGACATTGTGCTGCCAAATGTTTGAGGTTTCGCCCAAGAGCAATTGAACCGAGAATTTTCCGCTTTGCTGCAAACAGCTCTAAGCATCATGTGCTTTGGACACGACTCTGAGCTTCTCCGATTTTGATTTCATTGTCGGCATACAAAGACTTGTGGAAACCTTGCCTGGAAGAGCCAAAAAAGTATTCATGCATGTTTGCTGGGCAGACCCACCTTCCCCATGTTGCTTTCGAGGTGTGCTTTCAATCTGTTTGCTTCGATTGGTCATGTGCCGCTGTGACTTTGCGCATCTGCGTCGACAAGCTAACTTGTTCACGAGTGACAGTGATTCACGAGGTTGCTTCGCCATGAAGATGAAAGCTCATGCCAACTTTGAGCTGAGCATTGACATGAAGCAACACGATCACTAAGCCATTAATACAACATCCGTTGGCGACACGCTGCTGCTGGCAGCAAGACCGCTGTACAGACCTTGCAATTACAAGCGACGGAAAAGTCCCCACCCTCCCTTAAAGTGTTCCGAGGTATCTGCGTCATCCGTCATCATCAGTAAAAGCAAACTGCTAAAAAGCATGTACAAAGAAACCAAATGGCCACTGCTGATCATTGGAAAAACCCATTTACGGCCTCCATCCAAAAAACAGAAACTTGGCTTCGAATTTAAGACCCACGAAAACAAAGCTGACCCAGGATGGCAGCAGGTTTGAAACGCAGACCTTGGTTGGAATCCAGGGTTTTTTCAAACGAGAAAGAGGAGCTGCGTGTGCATTTTCAATTTGAAATTAAGCCCAGTGGAGCAATGTTAAAACCAAAAGCGGACCAAGACCTACCGAGCTCTGTGAAAGACTGCTGGTGGGATATAGCCTAAGCAAAAGCTGAAACGTTCACTATTTTTCACTCGCATTGCGGCAATTGCTATGAAGTAGGCGTCGCCACAAAGCTGCTGCTTCTAGTCTCGAGACGCGATGCTGTGTGCGGCCAGATCACAAGAAGTTAAGAGCTAACTAAGAGCACAACTTCTGCATATATGCAGAAGTTGGGTTTTGGGTCGCGCGACAAACTGCATAGGCCCAGCGGGGTTATGCAGAAATTATGCGGAAGTTATGCGGAAGTGGCTGTTTTATGCAGCCTGGGGACCCTTTTTGCGATTTATGGCGAATGTCGCTGCAGCTGCCTCTGTCTTGCGCTTTGTTGCTGGTTGCGCATTGTCCGGTTTGTACGTAGTACGTGGATGTAGGGCGGGCGGGGGGGTCTATAGCACCCCGCTGGGGGGGGGACGCTAATTATCGGCATTTTCGTTTTTCGATAATCACTGTGGACGGTTTTGCACCTGCAATTTCGGCTTTAGTCGTTTTTTTCACCTGCAAAATCCTAGAGGTCCCAAACCGCAGCCGAAACAAGCTCGCGACAACTAGTAGTTTTCTAGACTTGCTAAGTCGTACGTTATAGTTTGTTTTGAGTCTTGTCCGCTTTAGTTTTGCAGTTCTGACAGCCACCGGTAACCGTCCATTGCGCACGTCGGTCCTGTCCGCTGTTTCGCTGGAAGTACCGCCGGCAACATCCCCCACTTGGGAAGGGCGCTCCGCCTTCCCTGGAGTGCAGCTGCGGATCCAGTCGATTCGAGAACGAAGTTGTGTAGTTGTATGCGACGCTGAAATGCATCAGTAACCAAGTTCAATGCTTCTGCAGTTTAGGTTTCTTCTTAATTTGTTAGGACCAAGCACAGCCGCCGTCGACAAGGCCTAAACACGCGAAAGAACAGTTTACTCTTTTTAAATTTGCTTAGGTGACGGAGCGGCAGCCGCCGCCAACAAGGTCTGCATACGCAAACATATTGTTCTTGGACTTGACTGTGTGGCTGCAAATGTTTTTCGTATTTCCAACTTGTTGGCAGCCGAAACATGTTTTTCAAATTTGGACTTCATGTTGGAAGTGTTTTCGATTGGCTTCGAAAAGACGCACCACTGTGAATCTGCGGGCTTTGCAGGTTTCAAGATCTTTCAATTCGAATCGCTAGTCATCAGTTTTTTGTTGTTTGGTGTCGATTGTGTTTTTATGTAAGAACCTTGTGATCGATCTGACTAGTTGTTTATTAGTTTGTTGGCCTCTTGCTTAAGTGGGAGGCAATTGAAAGCCTACGTGGCATTGTGCAAACCAGTCGAGCAGAAATTGACGGACAGGATCGAAGCATCAAACATTTCGACCATGACGTAGCGACCGCATTTGAGGAATTTAATCATTACTCTGGACAGGAATTGGTTTGGGTTTGCGAAGCAATCGCATTGCCTTCTAGCAAATTCGAATTTAGCATACGACACAGCGAAGCTGATTGTCAGGCTGAATGAGCTCGACAATAGCTTGGACCGAATGCGGTTCCTGCACCCATACCATGTCATGCAAAAAACCCGCATAACTTCTACGTAATTATCGCGCTTATGCAGAAGTCGCGCGATAATTATGCAGAAGTTTATGCGGAAGTTATGCGGAAGTGGCTGTCTTATGCAGCTAGGGGGACCGTTCTGCAGCGACATTCGCCATAAATCGCATAAAATCCCCCAGGCTGCAAAAGGCAGCCACTTCCGCATAACTTCTGCATAACCCCGCTGGGCCTATGCAGTTTATCGCGCGACCCAAAACCCAACTTCTGCATATATGCAGAAGTTGTGCTCTTATTTAGCGCTTAACTTCCGCATAACTTCTGCATAAATATCGCGCTTATGCAGAAATCGCGCGATATTTATGCAGAAGTTTATGCGGAAGTTATGTGGAAGTGGCTGTCCTGGGTCCTTTATGCAGCGACAATCGCCATAAATGCTATAATTTGCATGAAGGTCCGTCACAACTTGCGGAAACCCGAAACTGTCCCACACCCCTGAACTTGTCTAGAATCTCCAACTCCAATCCTAGACGTCTGAACTAAACCCTAAACCCTAAGCCCCCAGACCCCCAAACCCAAACTCCCAAACCCCAAACCCTAAACCTAGTAGTAGTAGTAGTAGTAGTAGTAGTAGTAGTAGTAGTAGTAGTCGTCGTAGTAGTAGTATCATTCATTTCATTCCCTCGCGGCAAATGTCGGATTCGCCAGGCGCTATTCGGCACATCGTTTGACGTGGCAGCTGTGCTGCAGAGGGCTATTCCCTCCCCGCTCTCGGGCCCATCCGCTCCGAAGAGCCAAGACGCGATGAGCCCGTCCACTGCTATCAGACGTCAGGGCTCCCCTGCTGCAAAACCGGCTGGATCACTGGAAGCGGAGCCATGAATCGGACGAAGGTAAACAATGTAGACGTTCTGTTGGATAAGACTAGCATCAGCAGAAACAACACGTCTAGCACACACACTGTCGTCCGTGATCCAAAGCTCAGGCCCAGATCCGAAAAAAACCGCCCTGTAATGACCACTATGAGGAGTATTTCCAAGATGGATCTGGGCAGCACAAAGGTAGAAAGGGAGAGGTTGCACAGCACCCTCCAACCAAACAGGTAACTGAACAACTCTGGGGAGGGTCACCGGAGTGACGCCTCACAGCTCGGAAGCGGCTCAGCTGAAGAGCAACGCACTGTGTGCCTGCCGAGAGCCCCAAAGGGCGCTCACCAGTGCGCCACGTGTCTACGAGCTGTTGCAGAGCACACCTACCGCTTCGGCGCGGCACTCAGGAAGAGAGGGCAGACGCCTCCTTGGTCGTGCAGGCTGTTGGCTTCAAGGGAGGCCCAGGTACCGGCAAATTGCCGGAGCCGAGCAGAGGACTGTAGAAAAGTCAAAAACTCAGCGGCATCCTGCTGTCGGCCTGTGTCAGGCCAATGACGCAGACACCTGCGCCAGGGTGAGCGAGCCCAGAGACTTACCTGATCGGAGGACTGTAAAACCTCCTGAAGGTCAGCAGCCAAGGTGGTGCCCAGTGCTACCTCAAGACTACAATGCAGAACAGAACACCAGAGTTCAGGTAAGTCCTACACCACGCAACCTACGTATGGCTACGAGTGCGGTGTGCGGAACTGTAAGCTGAAGCAACACAAGCAAAGCGGAAATGCCAAAGTCGTCAACACTCGCACTCCTTTTGTTTCGGCTTGCCGGAAAGTGACCGTCTGCCTTTTCTGACCCGTCTGGCCTTTGGCCGAAGCAGGTCTTAGGAAACTGCGGAGCAAAAGCAGGCTGACAGTCACAATGCCCAGACCCGAAACTGGCAAGCCGAAACCTCGCTACAGCCGAAACCCATGTAAGAAAGTGAGGTGAGGCTACTTGCGCTCACTTTGCTGTTTCATCGATGGCCCCAGCGTGTGAGCTGGAGGAAGCGGCCACAGAAGGTGCTGATCCCTGGGAAATAGCTGAACCTGGAATTGTATGTTCCAGAATGCTTGAACTGAGACTTCGAAGCGATCAGAGGCTGCAAAGCGGGGTGGCAGGGACTCAGCGCCATCCCATCTTGACAGCGTGTCAGCGTCCTCATTCTTCTCGCCGGAAATGTTCTGCTCTTAGAAAAGATTTGTCCTACAACCAAAATCCTAAACCACTAAACCCGAGAACGGAAAATAATCGCACTCAGGAGGCCGCTCATTTTCCGTGGGAAGCAAGAACGATCGGCTGCCTTCGGAACAACGGGTAGATCCCGAACCGAAGCTGAAGTGGGGTGGCGACTTATGCACCACCCCAGCAAAAGAGTTCAGAGAACCAAAAGCCCCGAGAGGGGATGGCTCGGAGATTAGTGGCACGGAGTACCACAGCTACCTAAAGGCTACGGAGGCAGAATGCCTACGAACTACTGGCTCAGAAGAGCCGTCTGCAGACTACGGAGAGAAAACTACTGGCTCGGCAGAGCCGCCTGCGAGCTACAGCTACCAGCCGAGCAGAGGGTCCAGAGGACCGAGAAAGAGGGATTGAGGTGCATCGCGTCCGTCTTGGCAAGGAGTGCACCGGACGGCCAGGTGTAGCAGAGCAGGCGAAATGTAGCAGGAGGGCGGCAGCCCACACCACCGGCTGGTGGAACAAGAGAGCCAATGCAGACCTGCAAAAATGAGATGTTCAGGAATGCCATGCATGAAAAAGGATTGGCAGCAGTAAGAAGAATGCCGCGGTATTGCAGGCTAGCCGGAGGCTAGAGCACACAGGGTGGGTCGGGTGGGAAAAGCAAAATCCGAGAAGCATCTCGTCGCACGGCTTGAACCGGGGTGGCGAGAGATGCAATCCATGATTCTGCACATGCAAGAGCATGCAGGCTGACGAAAACATGAAAGGCAAAGTGCAAGGCATGTTTGCTGCCGCAAAACGAAAGCATTTTCGGGCAAACTTTTCAAAATCGCAAAACACAAGTGGACAAGTCCACATACCGTTCTGCTCTTAGAAAAGATTTTTATTTGATTATGTTTTCACAGGGTTGGCATGTATCATCGCAACGAGCAAGAGAACATGTAACCGCAGACTGACTCACTCGCACTCCTTCATTTTACTCTGACAAGCGAGGGGTGCGANCGCTGCAAAAGGCTCCATGGTAAAGATTGTGAGATTCGTGAATCTCCAAAAGACGAATCCTGCACGAGTGTTTCCCGCAAGAGAGGCCTGCAAGTAAGGGGCAGCTGGTGCCAATCCCCCCCCTCATCTCAAAGTAGGGTGGGCGGGTGGGACAAAAAAATTTCTCACTGCCTGCAAGCAAAACTGCACGGCCGACATGTTTGCAACTGTCTCTCCAGCATGACATGTCTGTGAGAAAATAACGTGCCAACATGTAAAAGGAAAATCAGGTAACATGCGCGAAAAATTGTAAACAATTTTTCGGAGCATGAAAACACTCAAATAAGAAAACATCCCCCTTCGGGAGAGTAACAAGAATAAACTAATACAAAAGTGAGGGTTGGCATGTATCATCGCAACGAGCAAGAGAACATGTAACCGCAGACTGACTCACTCGCACTCCTTCATTTTACTCTGACAAGCGAGGGGCGCGAACTGAATTCAAAAGAAACTAGGCTTCCCGCTGCAAAAGGCTCCATGGTTATTATTATTCGTAGATCGTGCTTGCAACATGAATTCGTTGTTGATTAGTATTATTGATTCTCGCATGTTTGAGCACTCAGGGATGAATGCTTCATCGCATGCAACGCATTGCATCGAATGATCTCANTCGTTGTTGATTAGTATTATTGATTCTCGCATGTTTGAGCACTCAGGGATGAATGCTTCATCGCATGCAACGCATTGCATCGAATGATCTCACTCCAGAAGTCTCTTTCGCACAGTGGGTAAGCAGTACCGAACACGGCAGATCCGATCTCGATCAGTCCTGTCAGTCCTGTGAGACACAAGACTCTTTTGTCCCCCTGTGGAGAACCTAACCGCTCTCAAGCCGTGTCCGGCTC
>BGNK01006382.1:0-10521 GCA_003297005.1 Symbiodinium sp. clade A Y106
CTGCACCGCGCCGTCCAAAAACTTGCCCCAACGCCACACGGAACGCGCGCGCGTTTCGCAGCCATTCACCAGCTGATTTCGAGTTTCCGCGTCCGTGCCGGCGACCCCGCAGGGGCGCGCACCACGAGCATCAGCGGGACCCTCACGACGCGGCGGAGGAGGGTCGGCGGCAGTCGCGGGCCTCCCATAAAGGCTTCGCCTTTACGGCTTCGCCAAGCTCTGGCGGCCCACGGCCGCGGCCACAGAAGGGGCCCGCTGCGCTGCCCGATTTCAAGTTCATTGAGGCATAGACCCTCACACCGGTGCGGACCAGGACCCCGACACTGGTTGCCACGGTCTCTCGAGAGTTCCTTCGCGACCTGGCAGGGGTGCAAGGGAGCTCAGGCTTTCTTTTCTGGCTCGAGTGAAAAGTCTGTTTTGGGAATTGTCGTCTCTCGTGTGTCAGACAACCGGAGCCCTCAAGTCCGAAGCGCTCAACGGCGTCGCCTCTTCCCTGCACTCGCCACCAGAACTGCGGCGGCCGCCGCGAGTGCCGACGGCACGCCTGACTTTGCTTGTCTCAGGTGTGACAACATGAGGTGGGCGCTACTCTGGCTCACACTCCAGCTTTGAAGTTCCTCTGCTCAACGCAACAAAGTCACCAATGCTGCGACGGCCCCCGTCCTGGATGAATGCGCTTTCGCCCCCTAAGTTGACATGCCTCGCTCCGGAGCTTTGCGGGTTGCCCGTGCCGGAGTTGAGGCAAGCCTGTGCGGCGGAACTTCCGAATGAGGAAACCACCCTCCGCTGGAAGTCTAGACCCAGCCTCGCAACAGGCAGTGCTGGTGGCGCTGGACCCAAGGTAAATGCCTGGCCATCAAACGGAGTGAAGGCGGCGGTGACAGGGCTGCGAAAGAGAACGAACTTCAGACTTCGTCTGCAAAGAACTTCTCCGTTCCGGGAGCCCCGGCCTCGGCGAGGAGCGCCATGGCGGCGGTCAGAGCTGCGGCGATGGGCGGTGCGTGCTTCTACAGGTGTTGAGGCTGTGATGCGGAAGATTGTGCTTCCTCTGCCTGGACGTGATGTGCCCTTGAAAAGTGGTGTCTGTCTGCGATTGCAGGCATGGCTTTCGTGTGCTAGACAGGATCCAGGAGAGTAAGCGAGAGACCACGTGCAAACAAGCCCGGGATTTTCGGAAACGTCCATTCTCAATTCACCTTTCAATTCATGTCGCAAGCCTCCAATTTTCTGATGCAGCATATCACTCAACCAGTCATCTAGACTCTCGACTGGTTTCCAGATCCCAGATCCCCCCGGTGGTCACTTCAAGTTGCACTTGGAGGCTCAAGGTACGAATCGATTTGTAGCTCCAAGAAAGAACCGACCTGCGACACGGCTCCCACTTTGCACCCTTCTTTTGCTGTGTCGGCCCACTGCACTCGGCCGGCTCTGGAAGCAATCGCCGGCCGAAGCCTTCAGAGCTTCGCCCTGGGCTGCTCGGAGCACGGCTCACTGCAGGACAGACAGGCTGTGAGCGAGTCGCCCGGACTTCGGGTCAATATTGATTCTGCTGGGGCGGGGGGCAGCAAAAGGCATAAGTCACACTGTCTATAAAGCGTCAGGTGTCGAGGATGCTCGCACACCACTGACCTGCGTATCCTGCGAAAACTAATCGTCCGTCTCCTTGCGCAGGAGATCTCCTTGATCCGCAGTGAACGTTGCTCAAAAACAAACCATTGACGTGCCTTTTCCTACCAGGAGAAAGGAAACCAAACCAGCTGCTGGATTTACCCGGGCTCTGTGGCAGAAGGGCGTGAACGCATAGCCATCCGCCTTGTAGAACTTGCTTTGGAACTCTACCTCAGAAGGCAAAGCTAGCTCCAAATGCTACTTGTGGAGACGCAGCACCGACTAAAGCCTTCACAAAGCCATCGCCCAACACAACGGAGAGCCCGAGCCCCTTTCAAGAGGAGTTCTTCGCTGCAGGCGGAGCCACCCAGTGGAGGCGTAGAGTGTGCAGGAAGCACTCCTCAGACACTTTCGGCTAAGTTCTCCTTTGAGGCGAAGAGGCCTTGGAGCCTGGGACTGGAAGTTTCAGGCGGCTCTGTCTTCGCCGAGGTTCCATGACGTCCATGCCCAGCAAGATGCCCACAGTCGAGGCGAACCAGAAGTAGAAGGCCACGTAGGTGGCAATGATGTTCCTGATCTTTCTTTTCACGCGGTTCGTCAGCAGAGCTGTGCACCTCTACGAAAAAGGATTCGAGATTCGAAGCCTGCTGTCGAAGACTCCACCCCGTTTGAAGATTCCAAACTCGAAGAAGGCTGAGAACACCCAACAAGTCGACCGAGTCAACCTCCACTCCGCTGCGGCTGGGGCACAGCGGGAAGGGTGCTCCCATCCCAGAAAGCAGCGTCATCCCAAAGAAGACCAGGGAGAGCCTCAGCTTGGCCAAGCTCGGGGCCCCGTGTTTTTTCCTCATTTCGGCGGCCCGGGAACTGCTGGTGGGCCAGGGAAAGCGCCCAGAGCCGAAGGTAGGAGGCCGTGTGCGAGACAGTTCCCAGGACATACTCGATGGTCTCGATCACCTTCCGACAGCCGGGACTCCCTTCCAGCTCTTCTTCTCTCTTCTTCTGTCTTAGACTTGTTTGATGGTCGAAAGTGAGCTGAGCTCCATGAAAGGCGGTGCTTTTGGGCCGGCCTGGTGGATGACGCACTCGGTGAGGTCGAACTCCTCTACCTCTTCCTGGAAACGGAGCTCACGCTTGGGACACGGATATTCAACAGGCCCCCATCAGCAGATGATGCACACATGCTATCTGTGTTTCAAAGGCTGGATCAAGTCAGCTGGATCAAGTCTTAGTCACAAAGAACGCAGGAATTATCAGAAATGCCCCAACGAGCGCCTATAATCTTACCGATCTTACCATTAGTTAGTTCCAAGTTGTAACCCAAGCACCTAACTGTGTCTAGGTTATGAGCTGTTGACCGTTCACTGTGGCTTAGATCAGGTTGTGTGGTTTGTGCGCAGGTCAAAGGTGTTGCTTGCTCCAGCATTCGGAACTTTGAAGGATCTAGCCCTTCTGACTCTTAAGACCCCGGAGGGCAGGAAGAGTTGTAAAAACCAAAACCGCAATGAATGCTCTAGAGAGGAAGACCTAGGGCGTTGTACAAAAGCCGAAAAGTGTCTAGGTGTGCAGGAATACAGCTCCAAATCTTGAACAAGCCGTCCCACGAAGGATTGGCACGAAACTCCACAACCCCCTGCTTTCTTAATCCCGAAATCACGAAAGGCAGGTTTTTCCTTGAGAACATCCTCGGGCCTCGTCCTCGGACCGCAGCGACTCCTCGTCACTGAGCGGCATGTGCCCACCTCCGGCAGAATATTTCAGCTCTGAGCCCAGCGAGAACTTAAGCTCTGAGCTTCGGGAGGTGGTGCATGTTTCCACTGGGATGATGGGTTACGGTACCCTCCGTGACGATCTGACTTCTTCATTCTCTGATCCGTCGAGTCATGCAACCGCCTTCAACCTCCTGCGCCTCTCTGTCCCTTCCGTCCCCGGTTGCCCTCTCGGTTCCCCACTTCCGAAGCCGCGGAGGCCGCCCGGTCCCATGCACGGGGGAGGGCGGCTGGCCTGCAGGAGCTCAAAACACCGTGGGGTACAGTGGGGCAGTGCGGGTGGAGGTCTGGGGCGTCCGTCGACCCGAGGGCTTTCAGGTCTTTGGAGGGCTCTGGAGTGTTTCGACGGGTGAAGGAAGCTTTGGGGCTTTGCAAGCGCCTTGTGCCGCATGTTCAAGATGACCGGCTTTGGAATCCTCGGGATCGGCATCAGAGCCGCGACACAACACCCTGACACCCTGCGGCAGGCAATCCATGCGACCCGGTTGCAGCATGAAGGGCACCGCCAACATACAAGTTCCCATCAGCAGCTTCCTCGGCACTGGGCTTCAAATGCTTTGTTACACAGGACTCGGTCGTGAGGTGCGGGTTCGGATGCACCTTCGGGCTTCCCAGCCTTCATCTAAACCGGACCAAAGTGCGGCAGGTCGTTGCCAAACATGGGATTCGGGTCTTCTGTCCACATCGCCATGGCCTCAGCCCGCACAGGACAGATCCCGGAAATCCCCCAAAACGGCTGGCTGGCTAAAGCCCGCATCTCTGAGAGAAGCGAGCTGAGGCCGCGGCAATCATGGAGTTGATGATGCTCGGTGGGTTGCTCAGGGGCGTGACCCATTTGTAGAGAATCCTGGGTTTAGGAGGGGTCAGGCTGGGAGGCCCACTTTGTGCTGCGAGAGCTTCTTAATACTCGTGACTGGTGCTGGGGCACATGTAGTCCATGAAACCGAAGAATCCGAGCATGAAGATCAACATTGGCACCTGAGTTTCGTTGGCTCGGAGCGATCCTTCAAACTCACAAGCCACAAGCTCACATCGCCAACAGCCGTGCAGGCCGGGGACGCATTCGCACCAGAAGTCCAGCATGTTCTTGTCGTAGATGGCGTTGGCGAAGCGGAGCCTTTCGCGGGAGGGGGTGCCGGGAGCATCCCGGGATCCAAAGCTTGCCTGTGAAAAAACACCCCAAACCCGCAGATAATCCCTCTGCTGCGGTTCAGGGGCAGAAGGCCCAGGAGCATTTGAGACACGCCGAGGACCACGGAGAGCTTCATCTTCATGGAGTTCAAGTAGACCAGCTCGTTCTGGGCCCCGTGCCTCCGGCTGCATCTCACTACATCTCCACATCTCCCTCCCTCCCTTTTTGCCCGGATCAGAAGAAAATGTCCGGACGTGGAAAACTCTCTCAGATCTTCTGTGTTGATAAACTTGAAGTTGGGCTTTTGGGCTTGCAAAGTTGGCGCCCGAGAAGCATCGGCCCCAAAGCCCCAAAGCCAACAGCCGTGCCGAGTGACCAAGCTGGGTCAAGGCCGAAAGGGTACGGTCCCATTCCTCCCCGGTTCTCCTCCCAGGGCCAGGAACTGCGAAGCATGCGTCAAGCTCATTCTCTCTACTTGCTGCACCCTGCCTCACAACACCCTAAACAAACCCATCCATCGGCGTCACAGTCATGCAACAAGTCTTAACACTAACCACCACAACATGTAGAACGGACTAGCAGCGATAACTTCCAACACAAGGTCAAATCTGAGAAGTCGGACACTCTGCGCCCCAGCACAAAAGCTCTCCCTGTCGAACTTTGGCTGCAAGACCACGGTCTCGTGCCTGTGCAAAGCTCCAGCAAGACCCCAAGTAGTATGAGGCTGCGCTGACTATGATCTACGGTTGTATGAACATGTATCGTGATCGTGAGTACCGTTGCTCTTGCCAATTGCATGAACGGTGTTCTCGTCATACGGTGTTCTCGTCATATCCATGAACACACATAAGGCTGATGAGGAAACATTTATTTTTGTGAAGCAGCATCAAAGCCTCGCCACGACAAACCACTGAAGCCACAGCAGCGACAGTGAGAAAAACGAGCGTCCCCTCCCCCCCAGCTACTAAGCTACTAGCTCGGAGTTCCCTACGTTTGGCGTGAGCCCAACGTCTCCGCTGAGGCTCTGCTTTGCATCCGCAGGGATCTCGCTCCAGCGCGACTGAAAGAGACTCAGGCCCAGGGAGAAGAAGTCGTTGTAGAGGAAGCCTCAAAGGCGAAGCTCTGGCTCTCCAACGGTCTTCAAAATGACCGAAGCAGTCTCATGACTTGCAGATACTAGTACCAAAGAACCCGCAACTTCATTCGACTTCAATGTCCGATGTGTGGCTTCCAGACACGACAATGCCCGCCAGGTCTCGCACACACGTCCTTCGAAATTTGCCTTCCTTCCTTCCTTGATGCGGTGTAGTCGTGCTCGTGGCAGCACCGGTTGCGGAGCATTTTCGGCACCAACTTCTTAAGTTCCCGGAACAGTGCTTTCCGCGGAGATGCAAGTGCTTCTTCCGTGCAACTCAACTCCTTTCTTCGCCTTCTCCTTCGGCGCTTGTCGTTCATGCCTGCGTCTGCCAAGACATGTTTGCGCGTCTCAACCAGGTTGATGCCTGCAACTGTTTCATAGAAGAGGTTTGCCAGTGAGTTCTTGGGCAAGGGCTGCGAGAATCCTGCATGATGTGGCAACAGGAGCAGCGAAGTCTGGACAGAAGTAACGGACGGGCAGAGGAAATAGAGCCCATGTGGAGCAGACGCGATCAGGAATGCAAAGCTTTTTCAACACACGGCAGCCGAGCTTTCCTGTGTGTATACTGCGCCCGGCTCAGCTGTGCTGTCGAGGGTTCTCTTAAACCGAGTGACATTCCTTGGGGCCGTCCTTCAAGCTCCCGAGAAAAAGCAAAACTGTGGAAGGCTTGAAGGGTCCCCTGGCCGAGGTGCCGCAGTAGACGGCAAAGATCCCCATCATTGTGAGGATGTACCGCGCTTGATACCTGGTGCTTGAGACTTGACAAACACTCGGGTGCAGATGCCTCTGTGCCGGGCTGCAGCGTGGGGAAGCTGTACTTCAGCTCGTCCTTCTTGACCATCGCGAAGATGCCAACAGAGAGCAGCATCAGCCCGTGGCCAATGTCTCCGTACCTTGGGGCCGACTTCTCAGCTCTAGACTGGCTCTAAGCCTCTTGGGCTCTGAGCCTGTGCAGCACTGACCAGGGTGCATGTGCATCGGCAGCCCTCAGAAAGAACACCCTCCAGAAGAAAAAAGCATCTTGCAGCTTCGTGCGCATGACGCCGAAGAGGAAAGGGAACGTGACGAGCGTAAAGAGCGCCGGGTTGGCCTCTTGGTACCTGGACACCCGTGAAAATCTTTGCGGTCTCATGCCGGGTTCGAGGCTTCGGCCAGATGGCTTCAGAGAACGGGTGCCGAAGCGGCTTTCCCACACCTTTCCGCCCACCTTGGCAGGCCGTAGGTGTCCACGAGGGTCTGGAAGATGGACGTGAACTCGTTCCTTCGTTCCGAATGACCGCATTACGAACTCATCGGGTCACCCTGCACTGCAAACCGGTACCACTCCGAAAAGCTTTGCAAGCTTTCTTCGAGTCCCCGTCGCCACTCTAAAACAGGGCAGCTTTGGGACATCCTTGAACCAGGAACCTGGGCTACTTTATTATTGCCGGGACGGCCCCAACCCATGAGGAAGCAAGAAGCTGTCATCCCCCAGTTCATAGCAAACCCCACCATCAAGTTCAACCCAAATCAAAACAACACCCTATACCACAATCAAAATCATAATAATCAACCTAAACCCATAATATAACCAATATCCTAACGATGAACTCGGACGCTTCGGAAGAAGTCCTCGCGAGGCTTCGCGACCTGATAGAGCCTAAAACCTCCCAAAGCTAAACACCTCACCTAATCCAAAACCTCCCTAAAGCCTATAACCCTGAACTGGGAAATGACAAAGCCTACAAACTCCCAAGCTTCGCGCCCATTNCCAAAACCTCCCTAAAGCCTATAACCCTGAACTGGGAAATGACAAAGCCTACAAACTCCCAAGCTTCGCGCCCATTACATAGAATTTTACTAAAGTTAATTAGTAGAATTCTATTTATTGTGCTTTGTGTTCTTCGCTACACAAATGTAAATACCAATTGTAGTTCAGTTCTCGCTTCTTACATTTTGAACAATAAAAATATTCCATCCCATCTTCTGTTTTCTTTCTATCAGGTCGTTNGAATATGTATTATCGCACTGAATACAAGTTTTCATTGTTTCGGTCATCTTCTTACTATATTAAGGTTTTTGTCTTTAAATGCTTTTTGTAAAATACGATATTTTTATTATACGGAATTTAAACATACTCTCTCTTGACATCATCAAATTTAACACCGTAATAGTCTAAAGTCTCTTGTTTTGGTTCTTTTATTTGACAATTGTTTAACTTATTAACATAAACATTTCTCTTATTCTTATAAACATCACTATCTTTATCCATTGGTTTATTGTATTGTTTAGGTTTATTGCTCAAAGCNTTATTTGACAATTGTTTAACTTATTAACATAAACATTTCTCTTATTCTTATAAACATCACTATCTTTATCCATTGGTTTATTGTATTGTTTAGGTTTATTGCTCAAAGCATCAAGCTTTCTGTCAATCAGTTCTAATTTGTCTAATATCTTTTGAAATCGTGTTGCTTTCACTTCGGTCTTATCATCATCTATATCACTCATATAAAAGTTTTAGATTATTTTTAAAAGTTTTTAAAACTTTGCGTTTTTCCTATAACTATTCTGTTTATCTAAGCATCTCCTACAAATGATATTAAAGTCTNAAAGTCTTTGCTTTTTTGACGACTTCTAAAATTTTCTTTCTCTTTATATGCTTTACATAATGGACAATATCTTATTTCCAAACAACAATAAACATATTCAGTTTTATCATTATCTGAGACTGATGCTTCAATTTTATCAGTGTATATAGTCATATAATTCGCTTTATAATAAAAATTATAAAGCCAAGTCGCGAAGCCTCGCGAGGACTTCTGTCCGAAGCGTCCTATAGGATTTAACAAACTAATTAAGCACCTGCTTATGAGATGCTATTGAATGTTCAGACACTACTTCCCTTTCGTGAGACCATCCAATGTGAAACAATGGGGGTTTTCTTCTCCTTCGTCGCGAAGCTTCGCGAGGACTTCTCCGAAGCGTCCAAAAGCCAAAACTGGCATACTTGCCCTGTCATTATACATTATAAATAAAACTTTAGTCCATCTTAATTTTATAGCTATATATATCTTCTACATCTTTTTTTAATAAATCAACATCAGTCTCAAGTTTCTCTACACGCTCTTCTAATTGTTCAGGCGTTATTCTACTTTCTTTACTACTCCATCCTGTATCGCATATTTCAACGCTTCCCTCCTGCAAATTAGTATCTGGTTTAAAAATATCGTCAGGACTGGTGTGTCTGCCACTACCACCAAANCACCATAAAGTTATAGAGTATCAAAAGAAAAACGACCATAAAACTTTACATTCCTGCCTACTGGTAATAGACGATATGGCTGATAATGAAAAATTTAGCAGACACTCAAGTTTATTAAAGCAGTTATATGTTAGGGGTCGCCACAATGCCTTGACAGTGATTACAAGCGTTCAAGCATATCGGGCATTGTCAAGAATTATTCGTGTTAATTCAAGACAGTTATTTTTCTTCAAAATGAGNTTATATGTTAGGGGTCGCCACAATGCCTTGACAGTGATTACAAGCGTTCAAGCATATCGGGCATTGTCAAGAATTATTCGTGTTAATTCAAGACAGTTATTTTTCTTCAAAATGAGAAATTATAAAGAGATAGAGACAATGGTTGAAGAATTATCAGCTATGCTTATTAATAAAAAGATGTTGGCGGATGCTAAAAATGTAGCAGAAGCNATGGTTGAAGAATTATCAGCTATGCTTATTAATAAAAAGATGTTGGCGGATGCTAAAAATGTAGCAGAAGCAAAAAGGTTGTTATTAGAGATTTACAATGAAGCAACAAGCGAACCATACAGCTTTTTGTATTGTAATCTAACAAAAAGCGACATTGATGAAGTCTTTATGAAGAACTTTACACATAGGATAATGATTAGTGATGGTGAAGATTAATAATATTATTTTTCATACATAATATTATTAATTAAAATAAACTGTAACTACAAATTTGAACAGGCAAACGATACATTATTTTATCACTCTTCTTTTCCTTTACTTCTTTCATTTCCTTTATCATTTCTTTTAAAACTTTAATTTGTAATCTATCAATATTACTCAAATCTAAATCATTTTCATTAATATTATTTATTTGATTAATACAATCATTCTCATTATCTTTTGAAATTTTACTGCCCATACTATATTATAACTTATAGTTAATTACTATCGCTTTTATGTCCTTTACCTTTCAACTTCTTTACTTCCTTCTTCAGTTTATCTACTTCATTTATTGTTGTCTGCAAAGCACTCCATAAAATCGGAACACACATACTATAATCAAACTTTAAATATCCATCTCTTCCTTCTTTAACGACATTCCCCCATTCTGAAGGCATTTTATCAGTTAAAAAATCATTAGCAACCATACCAACACAAGGTCTGTCGCCGTATTTCTCTTTATCTATAAATTTGTATGTTTTAGGTTTAATATANATTTTATCAGTTAAAAAATCATTAGCAACCATACCAACACAAGGTCTGTCGCCGTATTTCTCTTTATCTATAAATTTGTATGTTTTAGGTTTAATATACTTTACCATCTCAACGGCTTTTTTTGAATTTATTTCTTTTATTCCCTCTTTTAATCTTTTGTCAGAACTGGGGGCAATACCACCTGTATATGAAATATCACCNGTTATTGTTTCTCCGTCCGTGTCAGGATTTCGTAAAAATATTTGTTCTACTGCTCCGACTGCCGTTGTATGTGTAATACTAAACCTTTCAAAGAAATTAACTGAACTACCTAATACTCTGAATTCTGGCGTTCCTGTTGCTCCAATATCTACATCAAAATCTCCTTCTGATGTTAATTTCCCTATTGTATTAACTGTATCATTAAAAACTGTAGGTTTGTTCA
>BGNK01006383.1:0-10608 GCA_003297005.1 Symbiodinium sp. clade A Y106
TCAGCCGGTTCTCGTTTGTTGCTTTTGTGCATTCTTTTCATCTTTTCATGCTTTGTCTTCGATGATATCATACTTCTTAGAAAAGGTCTTAAGGAATTCTTCACTTCTCTACTGACAGCAAAGTTTTCTATCTCAACTAAAAATAACCTCAGGGTCTCAAGGCTTCTACTGTTATTATAATGCAAGACAGAACGAGCGAGTGAAACTTCTTGCAGGTACAGAGCTATGCGTCCATAGCTCCTTTCACCTATTCCGCTAACTTCGTTGGCTGGCATCACGGAATAGGCTGCCAGCCCCCTGCTTTTGATTGCTCAGCGTAACATTGTACAATTCTCAAGATAAGAAACTACGACCCAAAGTCCTTAGCGACAGGATTGCCACACACACACAATCCCGGTCAAGCCGGTTGTCAACAGAACGGTTAGACAAGCTAAGAGAATCAAGTAGTAAAGACGGTGTTAAAGGGTTGAACAAGGTAGAAGGTGGTGAAAAACTGGAAGGTACCCAAGTCCAGTCAAAGAACTCAAGCAGAATCACCGAAGAAGCCGAACCTGAAGTCCAAAGAACTGAGGTGACGCTGTCCATTTTGATTAGGTAGAGCGGACGAAAACTACAGGTACCAATGTTGCAGCGCTCATGACTGAATCTGTGAAACGCAGATGTTCTCCTTTTCATGGCGAAATGTTAATCAGAATTCTAGTTTGTGCCAGAAGTGCTCAAACACCCTTGGGAGTTTTCACTGCAAGTAACAAAAAGATTGTACGAGTCCCCAAAACCTGATGTGCACAAGCATCTGAATCCTTGAACCCTGCCAGAATTCTTTGTCTTCGACATTGTTGAATCTGTTGATGTGAGACAAAGACTCACTATGGACTTGCAAACTTGTGTCGTAGATAACGACAGGCTCTGACAGTTGCAGGCTAAGCAGATGAAAGCTTAGCAAAAAGTTTAATTCGCCGTTTGACTTCCTTCAGGGAGTGCGGCTACGCTTGCGCTTTCTAGATGGCGAAGCTTCACTGCAGGTTGGCGAGGCATCGTGGTACGTAGTTGCCGGAGTTGAGGACAAGTTCTCAGAATTGGAGATTGTCGCTTTCTTGTGAATCCAGCTGTACGTGACTGGAAACCATTCCCAATACCAACTTTTGCCAGAATCTGGTGTTTTCCAACACCAGCGCCATAACACCGAGTTAACTGGGGATCTGCTACGTTCACGTAGACTGTCCATATCGGCGTTCTTAAGCTGAAAGAGGACGGCAACAGCTGCAGAAGTTACTGAAAGCAGCAGAAGTTACGGAAAGCTCAGAGATCATGCAAAGCTCTAAGATTGCAAAATAACACCGCAAACGCAACTCTTGTTGGCGCCATATCCTGAAACTGCATCCTTTGTGAAACGGATCTAACCTAACTGCGAGGTCCCTTGGCTTGGAATAAATTGTGCGGGGGCCAATGAATTACCAGGCAAAGAATCAAAATGACGATTGAAGTCATGTAAGATGCTCGCAAGAGATCCTCGAATGTCTTTAACATGATTGAACAATTCAGTAATTGCCTCAGTAAGCTCAGCAGTTTGTTGAGAAAGATCACGAACTTGATTCTGGATGGAATCCAGTTGCATCTGCTGAATGCGATGTATGGACTTCTCNTCAGTAAGCTCAGCAGTTTGTTGAGAAAGATCACGAACTTGATTCTGGATGGAATCCAGTTGCATCTGCTGAATGCGATGTATGGACTTCTCCTCTTCCTTTTGCTGGATGGTGTCGGCCCGAAGAGATTGAAGTTCACTTTGTGTATAACGAACCCAGCGATCTAGGGCCAAAAGTGGTTCCATTGCTGAGTTGAGATTACCACTCATGCTAGCAAAAACAAAGACTAAGCTGCGACCAAAGCGGCTGAGAGGGTGAGACGATTGTTCACTTCCTAAACGCTTGTCAAGACCCATAAATACTACGAAAAATGCTTTCCAACTGAACCAGCTGAAAATCTCGTCGACTAAGAGGCCAAACGTACTACCGAATGTTCGCCGTTCGTGACTGAAATAACGATGTACTTCGAAAAGAAGATGGCAGCCGAAATCTCCAACGATCTTTGGTCATAATCATCTCAATGGCGTATGTTGGAGTAATCTGAACGTCAAAACCCAAAAATTCACATTGTACTCCAGGTGTATTGACTGCTTCAAGTTGTACAGGAGGCTCATAGAAGTCATCATGCAAGAAGTACTGAAAGAAAGGATGTCTTGCAAGTTGCTTATCGATGAGAACAATGCGATTGTCCACATACCGTAAGCAAAGAAATTTCTCTTTGACGGTGGACAGAAACACTTCATGTTGAGTGTACCAGGTTTGTTCAATGAATGCTACGCTAATGCTGGCCAGTACTGGGGAAATTTGGTCCCCAATTGCTGCTCCTCGTTGTTGTGCAAAGACTCGTCCAAGTACTGTAAAGTAGCTGGAATCGCAAGCAATTCGTACGATAGGCAAGATGTCCTGAAAAAAGATCTGATACATGCGGGTACCAGCAGATCTAGATTTGCCTTTCCATACTCTGAGCTTGCTGTCTTTCTCGCGTAGAGAAACGCTGAATGTGTGCTTAGCAGGATCGACGTCATACTTCAGCATGAACTGTTGTAACATCCAATCGACCGCAGCTACAATGCGGGGAACTGGAATACTCGTAAAGAAACCCACCAAATCTTGGTTAAAACATACTCACAATCGTCGGCAACATTCTGAAAAAACCTTACAATGTTGTTCATCATCGCAGGAAAAGTCTGCAATCCAAAGCTGAGCGGAAGGGTTTCACGGGAAATAAGGTCTAAAACAATTGCAGCTGCTCGAAAAAGCTTGGCGAACCAGAAGAATTTATAACTGATGATCGGGCGCGCAACTTGAAATTGCTTCTTCTGTTTTAATAGAATGTAGGCCACTGGTAAAGATGATGTTCGTGAAGATATACCCCAAGGATACCGCTTCAACCATCTTTGCTTAGATTGCTGAAACAAAAATTGCTGCGTCTGTGACAGTGATAAAGAAATAGACCGATAAACTTGTTGATCGCCAAATGTGGTACGAAGTACTTGCCAGTACATGTACGGGCAAAAGATAAAGATGTGATTGATAGCATGATCTCGACCATGAACAAGAAAGTCTTGCAGCAAAGAACGAAGATAGCCATTGTTCACCAAGAAATTGTTGCCAATCCTCCACCTTGAAATTGTTGAGACCATTGTTGTGCATCCATTGCTGAATCTTTATGGAAGTACTGTCAAGATACTGTCGAAAAGACGGTGAAACCTCAGTTGAAGCAGAATGTCGAAGAACTTCACGTAATCTTGTAGATATATTCAGCAAGCTTGCTGGTGAAGCAATATGACCATGAGTCTTGTGTAGTTCAGGCTGCTGTACACAAAAGTTTGAGCAGGGACACATCGGGGGAATTGTCCAGGGCCACGATTTCTGTAGCCTTAAATGATTGTAAAGAATGTCCTTGATGGACTCAGCTTTCACTGCCACGACTTGACTGGATGGTAAATGAAAAGGAACCAAGAAGGCCTTAGACCCCACCATTTGCTGGCGTAAGAAGGTCTTAACTGCGGTTTTAAAACCAGTGTGTGCCAGCATCTGAATAACCAACGGTTTGCATTGACGAGGAAAAGCTAGTCCTCTGAACTGAAGAACTTGCCTAAGCAAAGCCTTCTCTCGAGTACGAGGAGGGTCCTCAGGATGATTTGCCAAACGATGATAAGCAAACACATGTAAATGAGAAAATTCTGATGATCGTAGTCTTCGAGAAGCATCAAAGGCTAGTTGTCCTCCTGCTGCTAGCATTGTAAGGAGATCCCAACCCCTGTAAGGTGAAACACCTGAATGTAAATAAAACTGTAACATACCAGTGGTTTGTAGTCTTCTTCGTACCTTCTTCCATAATCGCGAGGACTTGGAAGCGTAGCTCAACGCTGTAATTGTAAGCTTGGTGGTACGAAACGTGGATGTTGGGTGAAGACGATTGATCCAAGGATGAGTGTACACTGGTCGCCAATTCTGAATAATCGAAAGTTCCTTCGAACTTGTGTCAGTTGCATTAACCAAGTTAAACAAAGGAATAATTGCAACTTCATGTAAAAGATCTCGAGAATAAAGATAATGCATGACCAGCTCCACATTGACAAATTGTCCTCGTTCTAAGCATCGATACTTCCTCCAACGAGCATCTTGTCTGGCATGTATAGCAGTGGCTGTACTGCCCACGTAGAACGTCCTGTTTTGCAACCATTGGTTTCGTCCGGTAACTTCTGTACTGACATGTAGCAGCGCATACACTGCAAACTGTCGTTGCATCATACTTGAAAAACTCTGAAGAGTTGCTTGAGCAAGATGTTCTAACCTTCTCTTCCAGGATTTTACATGTGAATGAAATCCATGTGAAACAACAAAAAGACGAATAGATATGCCACCATTGCTCTGCAAGGAAGACGAAGATCAGGCAAATAACAAGCTTGAATGATAGCCATGAGGGCACTGATCCAAGGACCAAAATATGAACATCAGTTAGCTCAAAGGGAGCATTGATTGTTGGGCATCAGTAGTCCAGCATGTAAAGAGCAGAAAGAACTACCCTTAAACATTCCAAATTTTTGAGCTTCATTGCCACTGATACTGGCAAGCCCAAAGAACAGGCCCTGTCTCGAAGACCGGAACGTTCCTCAATGCTTAAGCCCGCAAGAATTGTATCTGCGCGGCTTTGTACTGACTGTAAACCCTCCGTGTTCTTCACCTTGAGAGATGACCACCACTTCTTAATGTTGGCAGCTGTATGACTGGAGGGGGCTTCAAATGCCAATGGGCGTTCGGTGACGCCAATGTTCATATCGAAAAGATGCTTTGTAAGATCACTCTTGATAGCAATCCGACGACGTTTATGGGCTGCGCCATGCTTGGTGACCCTACAACAGGCAACCCGCTGGAAGATGCTGGCTTTCCCTTTTCTGCCAACTTAGCCTCTAGCAATCGAATATGCTCATCTTTATCCTCATTTGCTAAAGGCTCAAGCTGCTTGATCAGAAAGTTGATGAGAGTTTGCATCTCACTGCTAGTTTCTTCGCCTTTTGAAGATGATGCACCAGATACTGGAATGCAATCAGGATGACGTTTGCCACATTCCCTGGCCAAACTGTCTATATCCCAACGACGTTTGGAATCACGAATTGCAGACAAGAGACCCGTAGCTAACATTGACTCATTGATCTTACGACAAAAAACGAGAGTCGTAAAAGCTCCCGTCGAAAGATGGCGGAGGTAGAAATTGTTCCAACCCCCATATGCCAACTCATGAAGCTTCAGATCCGAAATCTCTCTTCCCGCAAGTCCATGCTTTTGGGACCAATTGGTAAGCTGAACCTGCTTAAAGAATTTTCTGCCGTAAAGTTCTCTACTGTCAATGCACTGGGCATCAGGCTTGAAATCTGCAGGCAGACTAAGCCCCTGCTTACGTTTGCCTTGAGGGCTTCTCAATTCTTCTGCTTCAGAATCTTCTTGATGCCAACCCTTCCAAGACGATTTGCGATTGTCAACCGGGTACTTGTAGTTGTCGTTGTTGCTCCAAGGATGATTCTTATCCTTGTCATCGGAACTCCATGAACCTTTGCAATCGAACTTCTGGTAGTCGGACTTCTTCCACCAGCTCGACATGATGGGATGAGGTTGGGGCGAATGTCAAGAAAATCAACACAGTCTCGAAACTGAATTGCTTCAGAGTAGAAACAATGATGGAAGTATGCTACGTTGTCAGAATGAACAGTAAACCTGTACACGCTTTTTAACTGCCTCCTCAACGCTTGCGAAGAATGTCGTTAACACTTTTCTTGAATAGTAGTCCATTGGGCTTGTCGTTTTTGCGCGCACTGCCAATTACAGACAAACACAAGTTAGCCCTAGCGGTACGACAATAATCAGCGCAAATACGACACGAAGAGTCACGACAACAAAATGATTTCTTGGAGCACTGCTGTTTTGCAGTATCAACTGCATCCATTAGTCGAGATCTAGTGCGTACGCGCACTACACGAATAATGGTTCCATCCTTGGGATCCTGATATGTTTCACCAGCACATACAGGGCTCTTGGAGCTCCAAGATGGATAAACTAGCTGCTTTTNGTGCGTACGCGCACTACACGAATAATGGTTCCATCCTTGGGATCCTGATATGTTTCACCAGCACATACAGGGCTCTTGGAGCTCCAAGATGGATAAACTAGCTGCTTTTTTACTGGCTCTGGTGATCTTTTCTTGGAGGTAGTAGAGGAAGTTGAGGTTGAAGAAGAAGATGAAGGCGAGTCGGATGAGCTTGATGAAGTTGAAGAAGGAGTAGAATCTCTTCTTCTTTTCTTCGAAGTCTTCTTCTTTTTCTTGATAGGTTGATGCTTTGATCGATGTCTTGAAGTTTGATGTTTGGTCTTCTTCTTGTGGATCTTCTTCTTCTTGGCCATTGCAGCTACCAGCTATTCTTTGAACCATAAACATCACAACATAGACTGAACAGCTTCCAAGCAGATCGAACCATAAAGTCCGAGCATTGAACCTTCAGAAGCAAGCAACCTCAACTTTTACACCAATAATTCTGTTCTGCATCAGCGGTGAGACTGAATTATGCCTAGGCAGACTGCTTGCATGTCAGGCAAACAAACTGAATCTTTCCAAGGTCCGCCCTAACGCACCAACGTTTGTCAGTGCTCTTGCTCTTGACTAGTCCAGCTTTGAAGCACGTAAACTGCTCTAGCCATGTAGAAGCTCGAGGTAACTTGATGGTTGTTACCTAAAATAGCTCCAGAAAAGTGAATGCCATGAGCATTCTTGCCATGAGAATGCATATCTCGACAATCTTGCAAAAGTTGCTCTTGAGTAATCTGTGAATCTTCTCTTCGAACTCTTGCAAAGAAACCCGGCAAAGGAATCATCGGTGGTAACTGAAGACCGTCAGAACAACGAGGAAGAATTGTTCCAGTTGCCAATGCTCCAAAAACTCTCCAAACCACCAGCATGGTACCAATGATAATACGAGGTGGAATCTCGAGGAGTCTCAGAAAAGGTAGGGCCTGGCATTCCTTTCTGACGAAACAACCAAATCTTGACCCCATCTATTTGCCAGCTTGCCGCATCTCCAATAACATCTGAAGTCTGAAGATCATTGGCCATCATTGCCAAAGCAAAAATCTGCAACGTCTTGAAATCCATAGGAAACATTGGAGAATGCTTTGCCACTAAAGAAGTCAACTCTTTGCAAAAACCTTGCAATTGATCCTCAGGAACCTTCAAGGCCCTATCCAAAAGTGGCTCAATAAAGTTCGTCGTTTCTCATAAGTATTGAGCTCAGTAAGTTGATAAGGTTTCCAAAGTGCAGGATTGAGCAACGTTAAAGGCAATGTACCCACAAGTGGAGCAGGCGTTGGGATCTGAACTGTTTCAGACTCTTGTAACTCATACTGAATATCTTCCGCCTTGCCCACTGCAGGAACAGGTCCAGAAAAATAACGCTTGCTAAGCAACATACGTCTGTCGTAACCAACTCCATCCACAGAGCTAGATACGTTCATAGTGCCAATAATTGGTGCAAAAGATCCAGGAGGCACTGCAGCTGCATTTGTTGGTGGTAATGGCGGGAACTGCGGAATAAAATATGGCGGATGTGGAGGCAAGGTAGGCGGCGCTGATGCTGTAGCTGCATTTTGTCCTTTATGCAACCGAAGTCGAAACACTTCAAAAACTTCCAACAAAACGGAAAAGAATAATAATGACTCAGAATGACCATCATTGCGGGAAGGACGTTCTCTAGCAACAGAATGCATCATACTTGCTCCCCTCCAAATGGAAGGGGGTTCTTGCGCACCTATCCAACCACGAGGAGGATCATCACTACGTCGATGCCGATGTCGACGTCTAGAACGTGATCTTCTAGAAGTATCTCGTTCCCCCTTCTTCTCGGAAGGGATCTACTCCTTGCCCTTCGATTTGATCTACTCCGTCTTCTGCCAGTAGATCTACTTCTTGAGGTCGAATTTGGACGATATACATTGATTTGCACCGACGGCATGGCAAGTACAATGAAATACAATTTGCCAAAGTAAAGTGTGAAGGATATCACCCAAATGCAAACATACGGCATACGTATCAACATCTGAAATGTAACTTTGAGACTTTGTTCTTCTTTGCCTGTCGTCGTCTTGAGCACGAATGCTACAGGTCAGATGTGATCAATGAAACGGAACGCGAAGAACGTTGTAACGACGTAAGTTACTGTGAAGGACCAGAATGATGATGAANTTCTTTGCCTGTCGTCGTCTTGAGCACGAATGCTACAGGTCAGATGTGATCAATGAAACGGAACGCGAAGAACGTTGTAACGACGTAAGTTACTGTGAAGGACCAGAATGATGATGAAACGAATGCTATCACTACCTGTATGATCATCCTTTATTCTGAAAACGACGTACGTTGGGTGCTTGTTGGGTGGCGAAGACTTGGGTATGCTTTGGGACACCACTACGTGGTAGTGGTGTTTGGATCAGCTTCGGATTGGATCATCTTCGGGACACCACGTATGGCGTTGTACAAAGATGTGTCTATACATTGGATCAGCTTTGGGCAGTCATTTAATCAAATGATCTTGGGTATTCTTGGATGCAGATCTGCAACGCTTGGGTAAGCTTTGTTAATAGTCTGATACACCTCAATGAGACATACCAGAGTTGGGTGATTGTTGGCTGGGGTATGCTTGGGATTGCGTGAGCCTTTAAAGAGCCTTGGATACTTGGAAGAAGTCCGGCCTGACGCCAGAATGTGACGAACTTTATGTCGGGTATAATTCGGCTATCTTGTTGGGTATGCTTGGAGGGGACACCGGCGGTATCCTCCACGACTGGCCCTTTACTTTGTCAGCATTACCAGCCGGAACACACTTGAGGTCTCCGGTCTCAGCCGGTTCTCGTTTGTTGCTTTTGTGCCTTCTTTTCATCTTTTCATGCTTTGTCTTCGATGATATCATACTTCTTAGAAAAGGTCTTAAGGAATTCTTCGCTGCTCTACTGACAGCAAAGTCTTCTATCTCAACTGAAAAGAACCTCAGGGTCTCAAGGCTTCTACTGTTATTATAATGCAAGACAGAACGAGCGTTTGAAACTTCTTGCAGGTACAGAGCTATGCGTCCATAGCTCCTTCCACCTATTCCGCTAGCTTCGTTGGCTGGCATCATGGAATAGGCTGCCAGCCCTCTGCTTTTGATTGCTCAGCGTAACATTGTACAATTCTCAAGATAAGAAAGTACGACTCAAAGTCCTTAGTGACAGGATTGCCACACACACACACACCCACGCGCACACTGATGGATTCGGCAAAGAGAAGAGGTCAGGAAAACAGAAGACTGTTGTATGTTGTAGTGGATGTCGTCATCGTCACGTCGTGTCGTGAGGATAAGGGTCCTGTCCTCTGTCGTCGTCAAATGCCGAGTAGTAGGGATAAGGGTCCTGTCCCTGGCATTGTTATGGAATGGCTGCCACTGCCATGGTCGGAGCGCGATGACCGGGCAGGGCGTAAAACGTTCAATGTGCCGAATCGAATAGTAGGGATTGGGTTCTGTCCCTGGCACAGCGGGGATATGGTTTCGGTCCCCTTGCAGGTACGTTGCAGCACCTTGCTATCAGGCTCTTCGTTGGCCATTCCCTGATAGCAAGGNCCCTGGCACAGCGGGGATATGGTTTCGGTCCCCTTGCAGGTACGTTGCAGCACCTTGCTATCAGGCTCTTCGTTGGCCATTCCCTGATAGCAAGGCTGAATGGCCCCCTGCAACCGAAAGTGGGAGTGACCCCCTGCTCCCATGTGCTAGGGAGGTTCTCACACACACACACAGCCCCACGTTGGGGCGACATCCGTATGTTGCGGAGGGATGCAAAAAGAAGAGAAAGATGCCGAGTACGTCCCGAGGGACGCTGTAGGCACTTGCGTTAGACGGAAGTTCTGCATTAAACAGAGGTTACCGCGCCTGCCCTCACGTCAGCACTCATGCACTTGCAGTCGCTGAGAAAGAAGAATTCGAATACGGGACAGCAGAATAGCGAGGTAGTCCTGTGCATTAGCCGACAATGACTGCACCTGCACTCATGTCAGCTGCATATGACGTCGACCGCAAACGCAGGCAGAGAGAGACAATAATCACTATAGCTGAACGGGAGGGCTGAACGTCTGAACGAGAAGCTGAACGTACTGGTTCATCACCAGACTCCCTTTCCGGGCCACCACGGCGCCATGACGGAAAGCCGCTGCTCTGGAGTCGTTGACCGACCCACGCTGTATCACACTGATGGATTCGGCAAAGAGAAGNGAAAGCCGCTGCTCTGGAGTCGTTGACCGACCCACGCTGTATCACACTGATGGATTCGGCAAAGAGAAGAGGTCAGGAAAACAGAAGAATGTTGTATGTTGTAGTGGATGTCGTCGTCGATACGTCGTGTCGTGAGGATAAGGGTCCTGTCCTCTGTCGTCGTCAAATGCCGAGTAGTAGGGATAAGGGTCCTGTCCCTGGCATTGTTATGTTGGGGATGGGTTTCTGTCCCCAGAGCC
>BGNK01006383.1:10637-27486 GCA_003297005.1 Symbiodinium sp. clade A Y106
CAATGTGCCGAATAGTAGGGATTGGGTTCTGTCCCTGGCACAGCGGGGATATGGTTTCGGTCCCCTTGCAGGTACGTTGCAGCACCTTGCTATCAGGCTCTTCGTTGGCCATTCCCTGACAACAAGGCTGAATGGCCCCCTGCAACCGAAAAGTGGTAGTGACCCCCTGCTCCCATGTGCTAGGGAGGTTCACACACACACACACGCACACACACAGACACACACACACACACACACTTGGAAGTGTTGTCTGCGCTCACGGATGGATGCCCACAAGGGACATAACTACACTAGCTGCTCAGGCACATTGGAATGTGATGTCATGTGGGTCTGTACATGGAGCCAACATGCAAGAAGCAGATTGCTGCAACCGTGCATGTAAGCAAAACTGAGCTGCACGCGAAAGGTGTCTTTGCACAGCGAGNAGCAGATTGCTGCAACCGTGCATGTAAGCAAAACTGAGCTGCACGCGAAAGGTGTCTTTGCACAGCGAGGATATCACAAAATGGCACCATGCACAGCCTGCACGATAAAGACGTCACAACCTTTGTTGCAGGTACAAGAGGATGATCAGTCCTCTCCCCCCCATGTCACTGGTAGCTTCGTTGGACACAGTCCCAGTGACATGCTGTGTCCCCCTGCACGATAAAATTGATAACTGGGCACGAAACTGTCGAACCTGTCAAGGCAGCAACGGATGGGTTGTGAACCCTGATCTCATGAACTAGAGAAGTGCACACACACACACAGGGCCCCTTGTCAGGGGCGCGTGCAAGACACCGAGCGGACGGCAATTGTTTGTAATGCTGCTGCAAAACGGTAGTGATGACTCGTGCCCCTTTGGGGAACGAAACCCTCTGTACTGAGGCGGTGCCTAGGTGAAACTGCATCTCTCCAAGATGCAAAATGTTGCTGTGTTCTGCTTGCGCAGAGACAGCTAGCGCATCCGATCATAGTGCGACAGAGACTCTAGAACTTTACTGCAAACACTTTACCCTAATGTATTAGACCTCATGTAAGAGCACATGCACTCCAAAGCAAAGGCAGAATGGGGAAGAGTAAAAGTAATTCGAGAAGGTGGCAGAGCGGCTCCCTAACAAAATGCATATGCCGAACTGTGCGCACACAGACACTCATGTCTCGTCCAGACCCGGAAAAGAGGGTTCCAATCATCACATCCGAGGGGGATTTGGACTCAAATCGGAGGCCCCATGAATACATGTTGAACAAGTCAAAGGGGAGAGAGAGAGAGAGAGATGCTCCCCGAAGGGGTAAACGGATCCCCTTCAATGAGGACTGCCTCCGATGGAGACCACCACGGCGCCGTGACGGAAAGCCGTTGTCACACACTTGGAAGTGTTGTCTGCACTCACGGATGGATGCCCNTCCCCTTCAATGAGGACTGCCTCCGATGGAGACCACCACGGCGCCGTGACGGAAAGCCGTTGTCACACACTTGGAAGTGTTGTCTGCACTCACGGATGGATGCCCACAAGGGACATAACTACACTAGCTGCTCAGGCGCATTGGAATGTGATGTCATGTGGGTCTGTACATGGAGCCAACATGCAAGAAGCAGATTGCTGCAACCGTGCATGTAAGCAAAACTGAGCTGCACGCGAAAGGTGTCTTTGCACAGCGAGNAGCAGATTGCTGCAACCGTGCATGTAAGCAAAACTGAGCTGCACGCGAAAGGTGTCTTTGCACAGCGAGGATATCACAAAATGGCACCATGCACAGCCTGCACGATAAAGACGTCACAAACTTTGTTGCAGGTACAAGAGGATGATCAGTCCTATCCCCCCATGTCACTGGTAGCTTCGTTGGACACAGTCCCAGTGCCAAGCTGTGTCCCCCTGCACGAAAATTGATAACTGGGCACGAAACTGTCGAACCTGTCAAGGCAGCAACGGATGGGTTGTGAACCCCTGATCTCGTGAACTAGAGAAGTGCACACACACACACACCCACACTCGTGCAATCCTCCCTCTGGACTGAGAATGGTCGATGTGATTGCAGTCTTTCAACACAGAGGAATAGGATCTGAAGCGGATTCTGGCTTAGCCTCTTGCCATATTTATGGCCAATCCAGCTGTGCTTCTAGCACNCGATGTGATTGCAGTCTTTCAACACAGAGGAATAGGATCTGAAGCGGATTCTGGCTTAGCCTCTTGCCATATTTATGGCCAATCCAGCTGTGCTTCTAGCACCCAGGAACTGACCTGCAAGTACGTTCCCTGTCCATCTGACACAGAGCTTCGTTGGCGCGAGCTGTGTCAGAGGACCCCGCGCCCCCTGCATGAAAGTATACGAATGAATCATTGAAACCTTGGCAAACAGGTGTTCCGCACACACACCCCGCTTTGCGGGGTAGCCAACAGGCTTTTTTGCTTAGCCCTTGCTTTGCATTGGGGAAGCAGAAAAAGAAAAAGGAAAAGACAAAGGCTCTGCAGGAGGGCGGGCGGTTGGCTGTGTAGCCTTAAAACGTAATAGTTAAGTAACGTAAACGAAAAGTAAAGGAGTTGCAGCTGGAGGCCGCCTTTCGGGCTTGAAAAAGCCTCTCTGGCTGCGAGCCACCAAAAAGAAAAAACTGTGACTGTGAAACGACACATGCGGAAAAAGAAAAAGAAAAAGTAAGGGGTGGCCCACACTGGGCACTTCAAACCCCGTTAGAGGACTGCGCTTGCAGTTCGCAGGTCTTACAGAATGCCGCAGCCCTGCAGTGCATGTCCTATTAATACGGTCCAGCATCCACAGTTCGCAGGTCTTACCAAAATGCCGCAGCCCTGCGGTGCTTGCCGACCGACAGCTGAAACAGCCAGGGCGTTTAGGAGAGCAGCGTGGGTGTGACGGCCAATGATAACAACTTTCCCATTGTTCCTGTTCTGGCACAGCAATTGGCGCAAATCTTCTGGATCCTGTGACAGCTCTGAATGGTGTCCAGGGGAGAAAACTCTTGATGAAACTGACGACTGAAATAGAGCCCGGGGCCTAACTGGTCTCAAGGCTTTCGAAAAGTGCATCAAAGATGCTGTCCTGTCAACAACTAGGCGAACCCTACCGTAGACGACACGATCGACGAAAACCGTCTAGAGCACACTCGTGCAATCCTCCTTCTGGACTGAGAATGGTCGATGTGATTGCAGTCTTTCAACACAGAGGAATAGGATCTGAAGCGGATTCTGGCTTAGCCTCTTGCCATATTTATGGCCAATCCAGCTGTGCTTCTAGCACNCGATGTGATTGCAGTCTTTCAACACAGAGGAATAGGATCTGAAGCGGATTCTGGCTTAGCCTCTTGCCATATTTATGGCCAATCCAGCTGTGCTTCTAGCACCCAGGAACTGACCTGCAGGTACGTTCCCTGTCCATCTGACACAGAGCTTCGTTGGCGCGAGCTGTGTCAGAGGACCCCGCGCCCCCTGCATGAAAGTATACGAATGAATCATTAATTAAAACCTCGGCAAACAGGTGTTCCACACACACACACACCCACACACCCACACACACACCCACACACCCACCCACCCACACACACACACCCACCCACACACGCACACGCACACACACACGGACTGAAACTTCTGCCGTTCTTGGAACGGCACTCCTCCGCTCCAGGATTGTCTCGCAAAAAGTCGGCACGCACCTGTATGCTCCACATGCTCCACATATACCAACACAGAGACGTAGAGAAGCGACAAACTAACTTTACTTGCTGCACAGACAACTGAGCTGATGCGGGGCCTGAGTAACAATGAGTCTAAGTTTAAGATGTTTAAGCTTGTCGGGATTTTTATTTTGTGCTGCATCCAGTCTTTTTTGTAAGCAGCTGCAGCGCAAAAGGCCCGCTCCAACTGATGCCAGGCACTGAGCGCGATGAATTTGGTCATCAATGCGGGCTTAATTGACCTACGCGTGGCAGTTTCGTTGGCAAGACGTCGTTGATCTGCTTTTAGCATCATCAACAAGCTTCCACTGAAGCCACACCCATACACTTGCACACGCGAAACGAGACATTGATCACACGACGGGTTGAAGATGCCATCGGACAGGTGGGCTTCTGCTGAACAATTGGTGGCGACATGGACCGGTCAAGGCCTCAGTGAGGACAAGAAGCCAGGTGTGGCCGAAGTGCAACCAGTGAAAGACAGGTCACGGCTTTGAAATGACACCCGCGGCTTCCAGCAGCGTGAATGGGATGGATGCTACACCTCAGCGATGCATCTTCGAGGGCCTCCCTCGTGCTCCAATGTGAAAGGGCCCAGATGAAAGCATCAGGTCCCGGTCCCCAGCACATGTTGGCTTCTACATTCCTGCATGTGTGGGACCCATGGAACTGCAAGCTGTTCATGCCCCACAAAGCCTCAGTGCACGTCAGCAGGACTAAGACGCGGGCTGACCAAAGCACAAATGTAAAGGACGGCCTGTTCGAGAAAAAATTGAAAGCAGATCCCTCTGTCTGATGAGCAATGGACAGGACATCTTGAGCCCACATTGGGCGAAGGATGAAGTCTTGCTCAGTTAGCACTTCGGCAGGGATAGCAAAAGCCGTAAAGTAAGAAAGGTCACCAACATTGACCATCATCGTCATGGCCGTCATCTTATTCTCAAGTCTTCACTTTTCACTACTGACTGTCCTAATCGTACTCTCTGCCTCCCCACCCCCACCCACCCCCACCCCCCGCCCCTAATGCTAGTGTAAGTGCGAGTGCTCCTCCTACTACTACTGCTCCTCCTCCTGCTACTACTACCACTGCTACTTCTGCTGCTGATGCTGCTGCAACAACAACAACTACTACAACTACAACTACAACATCAACAACAACGACAACGACAACAACAACAACAGCCTACTACTACTACTACTACTAATACCACTACCACTAGCGGCTCACATTTTTTGGTCCTCGAACATGAGAATGCTGGACAAACTGCAACTTCTAAACACGTCTCACGTCTTGGCAATGTTTTGTTTGACAAGGCGAAAACATAGCAAAAAGAGCTAAACTCTTTGCAGTGAGCGCCGTAAATTTTTTCCCTCTCGCATGGCTGGAATCTATGTCCACTGGCGAGGTTGTATGGGAACTGATTGTAGGCGGGGCACTTAATTCAAGGCTACTACAACTCACAATTGACTGTAAAGGCTGCAAGCCACCATCTTGAACGGCGACTAAGCCCTCCCCTCATCCCTTTGAAGAGGGGTCTCATTCCCCCCTAAGTTATTCTCAGGGGCGCCGAAACTCGGCCATCTAGGCCACAAAATTCTCCCTTGAAGCAACTCAGCTAGTTCGCAACTCGCTCTCTCTCCCGTCTCATCATGTTGGTGCTGTGCCAAGGCCAAGAAAGCAGGGCTGTTATTGAGTACAGTAGTTTTCCCACTGGTGTGACAGGAGCCCCTGCTGTTCCCGCTGCTGTTGCGGGGGCCAAGTGCAAAACGTCCAACGTACCACCCCGCCGTAAATGAATGCCAGGATTTTCGGCTCTGGAACACACACGACGGTACAACATTCGCGGACAAAAACGCCGTTTGGCCTACGCTCTGTGAATTTCATGATTTTTGAGCGCCAAGGAATTATGCTTACAGCGTTTCGCACGCAACGATGTCTTGAGATCGTCGCACCGAGGGCGAAACGCTGCTACTACAACAACAACAACTGCTACTACTACCCCTGCTGCGGCGGCTGCTGCTTCTGCTGCTGCTGCTACTACTCTCAATACGACTCCTGCTACAGCTACTTACTATTCCTACTGTCAGCCCTACCGCATCCTATCGCTGCCTTCCTCCTGCCACCGCAGCTGGTGATGCCGCTACGACGAAGACTTCTAGTACTAGTGCGAATGCTACTTCTACTAGTACTACAAGTAGTACAGGTCGTGTAGTAGTAGTAGTAGGAGGAGGAGTAGGAGCAGGAGCAGCAGCAGCAGCAGCATCAATACTGGCCGTAATGAACGAGGAAGTCATCATTGACACAGATGGTCTCCGAGCATAGGCCCTTAGGCGTCGTTGGCCCCTTTGCCCTTGCAAACATCCGGCCAACTTTGGTGTGTAAGTTTGTGGAGTTGAAATGTGCCAACATCCACCGCAGCCTGTGCTGGCAATCTTTCAGATCTTTCAGGTGTTCCCTGCAGGATACTTTTCATGACCAAAGTCGGTGTACACATCATCGAGATGCTGCAACGAACCTGCTGGTGCATCCGGGTGACTCTAAGCCACAACTCTTCTGTGTAAACTCACCCAGGCCAGGTCAACGTGGGACAAGCGCAAGTGTTGGTCTGCCTGCTTGATTCGACGCTTCATGGAGTTCTCAAGGACAATGCCCATGCAGTATGCAGGAATGACCAGCATCATGGCCTGAGGCATCTTATGGCCATCGTGTGGTAAGGACATGGGACAATGCCGACAATTTCTCAAAACATCAAGCCATTGCAGCTTCAAACAAGGCTCTGTTGCGACAGTAGCTCCGAGGAGGCCTTGTCGGGTACCCCACGGCCAGATATGCGCAACACCACACGTGAACCCATCGCTCCCTGCACTCTACCACTGCAAGCTGCTCAAAACGGTTCCGACGTTCGGCACGTTGACCTTTGTGAAAATCTGCAGTAAGTGCTGGAAAGTGAGCAACTGCACCAGGCGAAGACAGGGAGTCCTTGCCAAGCGTCAGCCACCACAGCTTGGCAAGCCAAACAGGCAATGGACACGGCAATGCCTCGAGATAAACGATTGTCTTGCAAGATTCTGTCCCCTCATGTCACTTTGTCTGCAGTCCACAGCCATGTCACGAAAGCACGGCTGATCCCGAGCTTCTTCCACATTGGTTGGGCTCCTTAGCTCATGGAACTCTGGACATGGAGACCAGTTGCCAACAACATTATCCAACAACGAAATGCCGGAATTGGAGACCGCACCGATAGGGAAGGGGTCGGGGCTTCTTGCTTGGTCCATGCAGGTTTCGGAAGGAAATAGGGTTCGTCAAATTTCAAGATGACGATCCGATCACCTGCAAGCAGGGAGGTCCTTGTTGCGCCAAACAAAACAGGCACGGGCATTCTTGCTTTACACGCGCAAGACCTCCCTTTCCAGATGCTCGGAACATCGTGTTCAATAATGTTGGAACCAACGTTTGCGACCCCCCGACCTCATTCTGCATGGCCCAAAGAAGAACCTCCCTCCCCTCCTTTTTGTCCATCCCAAACAAAGACACCCCCCCCCCAAAAGAACAAGCCGGGAGGGGGCGATTCTTGTTATCCGAGCAAGACCCCTCATTCTGTGTACGTGCTCGGAACATCACCAGCATTTCCAAAACCCGGGAAAAGCCCCAACGCCCTTTCTCCTTGTTTGACCCAAACAAGAGCCCGCCAACCTACTGGTAGAAGGGGTTCCGGTTCGGCACGAACGTGTCTTTGTTCGGGCCAAACAACAACGTTGCTGCAGAACAGTTGCTCCAGCAGCGTGGGATCCGATTTCACCAAGTATTCCTTCAGCTGAACACCGGATTTCACCTGAGCAGTCCGAGAATTTGGGGAAACGGCTCTAGCACCCCAAGGCTGGCGACACGCTGCTGGCAATTCCCTGACACATGCAACATCATGCAACGCTGATGCACGCCCAAGCTACCGTCGGATTTAGATTCGCGGGAATAGCGACCTGGGTTTGTCCACAAGGCTGTGGAGAGCTGTGGGACTCAAAAGAAAAACGCTACGTAGGGGTACAGTACGATGTTAATGCCGCCTCATCTGCCCTGGAGCCGTTTGCATCAAAATCTGCCATGTTTAGTGTTTAGCCAGCATGCGACATCTACGTTTAACCATTGTCCGCTAGACAAGCCATTTCAGCACTCATGTTTTAGCAGGACACAGGACAGATCAGGACGGAAAAAACGAACACACGATTCGATGGAAACGGTTGGTCACAACTTGAAACAAGACAGAACCTTACATCCTTGCGCCTTCAAACACCCGCATCCGCACCAAGTTATGCTAAAGATTCCTAAAGTCATGTGCAAGCCCTGATCCCGAACCCTTGCAACATTGCCTTGGCAGGCCTGTTATCAGATCCTAGCCGACGCTGTCATATGCTGTCATTTCGACTCGCACACCCGCTCAAGGCAGGCAGTGCTTCGCTTGGACGTCCCACACTTGCTGTGACGTGCCGTCAGAAACAAAGAGAACTCGTCGGAGTCAGGGGACCAGCAAACCGCACAGCGTGTTTGATTTCCGGTCCCATCATGGCGACGGTTCTTTCGCCGAACGCAAGGTTGTGGACTCCAAAACAAGGCCTATACTAGCCAGCTGATGAGAGGCAAGCAAGGCTTACACTAAATACATCGAACGAGCATGGCACAAAATACATCGTGTTTTGGACAGGCGAGAAAAACGAATCTTCCTCGCACTACGACGCACATAGCCATGCAGAAGTGTGTCGCAGCGTCCTTTCAAAGCATGAAAACGAATACGACATTGAGTTTCATTGTGTTTCCTCAACAACATTTCATCAAGAACAGTTTGTTTCCTGCCTGAAACAATGCTCAGCGACACTTTGGCTGTCAAAACTGTTACGGAGCATGATTTCGAAGCGAAGCCGATTAAATGTCTCCACTGGGTTTGCTTAGTTTCCTGAATTTGGTTTACTAAAGCGAACAAAAATTCGGGAATCAACATGGTCTTGTACGTCTGAACCGGTCTAAACTCCCTCACAGAAGTTTCGTGGAACATGCTTCGGAAGCGAAAATGCTACATAAGACAATCTGACAATCAAAAATGTTGTGCTTCATGCCTGAAACCATGCTCCCTGACAAGAAGTGTCGCGGAAAATGTTCGAAGCGAAAAGCCTTCATAATTTGCCTCTTCGAAAAAAACCCGACAGAAATGATCTCATCTCTGGCACGGCCGAGGTGAAACCATGCTCCCTGACACTGTTGGCCAACAGAAGCGTCGCCGTAGGGATACCTGAATCTGAAACTGAACAAACAAGTTGCAAAATGGCCTGTGTACTATTGTGTACTATCTGTATCATGCGTGAAAAGTTTTGTGGAGCGGTTTGCAAGCGAAAACGCTCAGAAGATTTGTCTCGACGCGCAGAAAATTGTGTTTTTGCCCAAAAATCTTTAGCTTGGGGTGCGTCTCACGTTGATTTAAGTTGATTTGGCTTTTTCGCGGCAGTACTCTGTAAAGGTTGTATCCCATTTATTTGCCTATGGTCTCCCCCTTGTGACATGAGCAGACCCCAGATGCTCTGATGCCCGCCTGGCACTGGTAGACCCCATTTGTCTCAACTCTGTCCCGCAATTGTGTCCCTTCGTGAACTGAGCAGGCCCTGGAAGCTGTGACTCCTGTCTGGAACTGGTGGATTCATTTGTCCCTCGTTGCCTCCGGTGAGCAAACCCTGGATGCTGTGACGCCCATCTTGGATTCGTGGATTCATGTCTCTCCAGTTGTCTTCCTCAGTGCAGTGAGCAGCGCCCGGATGCTGTGACGGTTGTCTGGGATTGGCTGGGGTTCATTTGGCTCCCATTTAAATTTGTCTCCGAGTTGCATCTGTTTGTGCAGTTAGCAGATCCTGGCTGCTGTGACGCCCATGCGGGACCTGTGTGGGACTGGTGGATTCATCTGCTTCAAGTTTCTTCCCCACGTCTCTTCGGTTCACCATCGGCCCTTGGATGCTGTGACGCCTGTCATTGTTTGTTTCGTGCTTGCCTAGGGTTTCTATTGGCAACTATTTCGCCGTGCCGGAACACAATTCGGTCATCCTGCTTGTTGAAAACAGTGGCCCTGTCGGAGGTGCCGGCATTTGCTTAGCGTGTCAACAAACGGTACTGAGCATCGTCCAGCTTCGAATGATTGGCTAATCCGCCAGCACGTGTTCAGTGTGTAGTACGGAACTGAGCATCGTCAAGCTTGAACTGCTTTGGCAAAAACATCGCCATGTCGGACAATCATTCGGTCCTCCGATAGCCCTCTCCGGCGTACGTGTTTAGTATATGCAGTGGTGCAGTGGCACAGCGCCATGTCGGAAAAACCATTCTGTCCTCGTTTCTTGAGAGCAATGGACGGACCCTCCGGCGCGGGTGGTGGCAATTGCTTACTGCATAAAACGGTTCGACGAGCAAAACCATTCGGTCGTGCGCAAAAAGTTGCGCTTTTGCTGCTAGTGCCCCTCAGTTGCTGTTTGGGCTCGAGGCTAGTATAATGCAAGTCTTTGGAGAACCAATGCCGCGTTTACGTCAGCACTCAGCCAAGCGGCCATCATTGTCAGTGTGAGGCAGCAACGGCCGGCAGCTACAAAGTAGTCCTTCAAGGTGAAGATATCTGGATCTCTACATACATGACATTTACTGCTAGGGCATTGCAACAGACACACCAACTGCCCTCTCGGTGGCGAGTCCGTAGGATTATAGTTCTCCAGGATGTCCGAAAGAGTTGCATTCAGAAATGACAGGTAGCCTGAACTTGAACGCCATGGGAACAGCAAGCTGTGTGCTTACGTACAAGCGGTGACTTGATTTAGAAGCAAGCGACCGGTCACGCCGATCAAGACATAGAAAGCACACTGGAAGATGTTCACACGCGCCGACACTTTCTTCATTCGTTCGCGTGTGGGTCGGACAAGTCGGTCCGCTATCGGAATCACGTTCAGGTGGCAGTTGAACGCAAATACGCACAAGGCGAATGCCTGGCGCAGCCCGGCTGCCTAATGAATTCACGGGCTTCTGCTGCCTCGCCTCAAAGAAGTGCAAGGAGAACGTCGCCAGTCTGAGAGGTCCGTTAGCTTCTCTGTTCGCCTGCCAGCATTGACTCCCAGTGAAGCTGAACATGAAAGAATGAAGGACTGAAACCCCTGCTCAAACGCATATATTGACACAGGAACTGGAATAACATGTCTGTCTCAGGTCCTGAGCAACCTGAGGATTTCTGAATCTCCAAATCAGTATCATCAGTCCCCATGCAACCAAAGCGGCACGGAACATTCCGGGACACTTGACCGTCACAACGATGGACATGTACCTTGCCGATCTCCCGCTCTACTTGTGGATGGGTGTACGCCGGTTCTGGATTCCGTAGAGGTGTGGTCAGGTCATGTGCTTCTTTCCGGGCAGAGCCCAGTCACAACAGCGACATGATTGAGACCGGCTGAAGAAACTTCAGCTTTGACAAGTCGTTGGGAAGCATCATCGGTACGAGCAGCACCTCGGCATCAGTGTAAGGCTCAGGGGTAACACGTTGTTGAACTTGCTGCCTTCATGTCAGTGTAGCTGGTGAGATCACTCGTCGAAAATGAGCCAAGCACAGCTGCAAGAAGGATTGAACATGTCCGCGTAGGACCTGCGGTTGCCCGAGCTCTGCAACAGACTACAGGCACAGCCACTGCACCTCTCGCGGGCCCATGCGGCCAAGTGGCCCTTGGTGTTCTGTGCCCAGTCCTCTGGGAAAATTAGCGCGATGATGTTTGGCACGAAATCCCCAATGAAGACCATGTACCCAACCTCGTTTAACGCGGGCAATCAAGCCATGTCAGTCGCAGGATCTCTCTGCAGTCCCAAGAATGCCACGCAAGCACCATTGCCGTAAATGAAGAGCATCGCATCGAGGATGGGGCCTCACTCTCAGTGTATGCCACTTGAGAATTTGCGTCGTTCGAGTGTGGCTTTGGGCCTGCTTTGGTTCCGGCACAGTGTGAAAACAGCGCGGCATAGGAGCTGCAGCCTGTTCGGTTGCTCCTCAGACATCATTGTACCGAATCTTTGCCAGGTGGACATCTGGTACTGTGAAATAGGTGCCGGTCATGTCCATCAAGGCATCCATTCCAAGATAGGCCAGAAGGGCGCCAGTCATCAGCATCAAACAGCCCAAGCCGACTCCACAAACGTTCATGACCTTTCTTACTTAGTTGCTCTTTGCATGGTGTTGTCGTGGATGACTTCCTGAACAATTCTCACGGCTGAGCCGCGCACGAAGGAAACGGATAAGACTCCACCACCAAGCGCGGTGGTGGTCAAAGTCAGCATTCCTTGGCCATGCATACAACTTTTCTAAACAAACTTGTCACTGTGTTGAAAATGCCAGTTCTGAATTCTCCAGTTCTTTGCCTGGCAAAAGAATCCAGTCAAATCGTCAACAGTGTCGCCAAGTCAGCAATTTGCACCACAGTGCTGCAGAATAGGCTAGCAACTAACTGAAACACAAAGAAGAATAAGCTGATGAAGGCACTCATTCCATCAACCCGCTTGAGAGTTTCAGGAGGGCAGCCGCCAAGAGGTGCTGCAGGACACTGTTGCAAACAAGAAGGAGGCACGTAGTGGAAACTAAAACCGAAAGCCTAAGACGAACCAAGAAGGAAAATGGCATCAAGAACAAGACCTGAAAGCGAGTGACAGTGCATGAAAAGAAAGAACCATCAGATACCATCAGCGTCATCTTTCTTACAGGGCGCGTCCTCTGCAAGACATGTGCGAGGATAAAACAAGGAGACAACGTCGATCAGGAGGCTTTTTCCTGGGCCAACCCTTAACGTTTTTGAAGAAAGCAATCAAGGCAAGGTGGTGGCAAGCGGCCATCATGCCGACACTGAGAACAGGATCAAACACAAACAACATGCTGACGGAGTCAGTCGCACGATGCCGGCATAAGTTAGCAAGGCAAGATAAGGCAAGTAGGCAAGAGTGCAGCCGAGTCGGCAAGTAGCGAGAGGAGTCCTGTATGTGGTCTGTTTCTAGATGGGCATTCGCACACAACAGGTCAAGCCGGAAAAGCTTCTTGAAGCAATGGACTTGTTAGATGCCAGCACACATGACGATTGCACGAAAAAACGGCCTCGGCTGATCTCTATGCCCAGCAGCCAGACCGAAAGCCGTTCTCTGTCATGGGCGACAGCCATCTCTCCTGGCTGCATGTTATGCCAGACCGTCCAGACCCATCGAAGGCACTGTGTCTACAGTTGCCCGTTGCTTTGCAGACTTCGCAGCTTAGCGTCAATGCAGGTTCGCGCATTAGGTGCCGATGTGGACACCTGGCAATGCTCCCCACCAAGACGCTGCCAACGTCTACTTCGGCGATCTGCACGTGAACCGCGATGGCCGAACACGATCGATTATTGCACCCTGATCAAAGGCCTCAACGGCGGGGAGGCTCATTCCAAATCCCTGAAATGCCTTATCCGACCGCCATCGCTCAGTCGCTCGGGCCAAATGCCTGCGATCTGCCAAGCCGCACCTCCCTGCGACACTACGAATGCCGGCTCTGGTCTAAGCAGCATCTGGCGCTGCTGTCACCTCGTTGATGGCTGTCTCCTTCTCGTCCTTTTGCAGAAGGCCCACCACCTGTTCCGCACACTTGGCCCGTTTATGCTTCTCCTGAGTGCTTTAGGCACCTCTCCGGTTGCCAACATGGAATTCATGATCTCCAAGAAGTTCTCGTTTATTACATCTTGGTCAGTGAAGATAAACGTGACGTCCTGCCATGAAAAAGCTGCGACCCTGCGCTCAAAAGCAGAACTGGCAGAGCGATTGTCAACTCGTCCTCATCCTTCTGGCCTGCAATGATGTACAGCTCTTTCAGGTCCTGCGAAATCCCAGCATCAATAATTTCATAATGCTGGCGGTGGGATTGTCCAAACGGCCCGATGCACCTCCATGAACTGTATCTCACCTCGGAAGTCACGGTTGCGACTTGTCAAACTGCTACACACAAATGCCTGAGCTGAGCCAAGGGACAACCGACTACGAGTAAGGCCCCGTCTGTATGTTTTGGTGATGGTGATCTGGAACAAGTAGTGGCCAGAAATGAAGGCAGCCAAACGGGTCAAAGATTGCTTGCCTAAGCATGCAGGTCTCAGAAGTCTGTGCGACCTCACTGGCATAGCAAAGACTGAAAAAATCGTGACTCTGCTGACCATGTTCATACCACGTTTGCCGCATCTACGCTTGGTGTAGCCTTGCGCCCTCTGATTGTGCTTTCTGCTGCTTGGCACGCCTGGCCTGCATCTTGGTCAGTAATGTTTCCGGGTTCACGTACGTTTTCCTGAGATGCCCTGGCCTGTCGTTTACTCCCTTTCAGTCCCTTTCCTTACGTGTCTCATGAAGGAGATGTCAACAGGGCAACTGAAGCCAGCAGTCAGCTTCAAGTGGCGACGTCTTTTGCCCTGTGCCCTGTGCTTGTTTGGGATTATCGTCGGCCAAGTTGTCCAAGTTCTTCCGAGAAAGTCGAAAGGCGTCGGTGGATCGCCATGAAATGACAGGACTCACGCGCCTCTGGCGATCGCATGTGTCTGCAACCGCCTCGACGAATCTTTGATATGCCATGCCGGGTTCCGAGCCACTGCCGCCGACTCCAACCAACATGGCCTTGCATTTTCACTGTCGGACGCCAAGCAACCTGACTAGAAGCAACCTTGGAAAGGTCGCAGCAGCAAAGGCCGCGACACTGCCACGCTTTTGACGAATGGTTCGGTTTATGCGCATCCTCAGCTCAGGTTCTGTGAGAGGCTGTGAACGTGCCCAGCAACTCAGACTCAGCAAACGGCAAGTGCATCATTGCATCCTCAAACAACACGAGATTCATGGCCTTAGCACAAGCAGCATGACTCTAGTGTCCAGTGTCGTGCTGGCAACAAAATGGCAAGACACGACGACGGACTGTTGCGGCAAGCAACTCCTTTGCGTCACCACTCGCACAAACTGCGCCCACACATGTCATGAATGCCGAAAACGAGTAAGAGGTTGCCTTTTGATGCTGTCTGTCTTGGCGGCATCCTATTAAAACACGCTTTGTGCTGGTCGCACTAAGACAGCAGCGACCGCAGAAAGTTCACCATGAAATGGAGCAGTGTAACATATAGATGCACATGTGATGCACATCTGTACAACATAAGCTCATAATTTCAGCGAGTTGTGAAGCATGTTGCAAGAGAGGACCACTTGAAGGTGGTGTGATCGCGTCCATCCAAAAATGGCACCATGTCGCAATCCCCAAATGCCAAGAGTTGCTCCTGGTTGCTCCCGAGCAAGTGTTTCATGTTTTTCTTTACTGGGCTTACTTCGATGCGGTGTCGACGCTAAAAAAGTCTTCAGTAAGGCGGTCGAGCCGATCTGACACTGTGCCGCCTCACCCCCTCCCAGCCCCCGGCTGCCCGAGTTATGTCATACCGGCAGATACAGAATCGTTCGACTTACCCAGGGTCTTGTGTCCACTCGCGTAATGCAATGAACACACCTTTCTCCGAGTCTCTTCGGAAACACCGCGGCGTTTTTGTTGCATGTCGCGGATCAACATGTCGGGGCCCTCTGGTTTCGGCGCTCACACAATCCAGGCGCGAGGCATGTGGTTCGGAGTCAGCTGAGTGAGACTACACTATCTGGTCCTTTGGTTTCGACACTCACTCTCGCGCAAAGGCAGGCAAGGCTCCACACAATCCACCGTATCTCCTCTAGGCTCGGCAAGGCATCCCGGCCGCGAGATCAACAACACAACGATTTAAGTACACGGTGTCTGAATCATTCGACATGAGCAAGGTTTCGGGTTTCTGCTATATTTTTTGGCTGTATCAGTCTCTCAACAAAGAAACACGTCGGGGCTTGTCAGAGCCGCTCCCGCCTTGGCCGGGTTCTTCTCGTTGAACCTGTAGAAGGAGAAGTGGAGTCGTGGCTCGGAGCACAGCTGGAAGTGGAAGCGGCCCATGGCGTCCCCCGGCCCCATGCGCCCCCGGCACCTTGCCAAATACTCGTAGGCCTTTCTGGACACGTGTGAGAAGGACCTGCTGCGGAGTAGATCCAGATATGACAGGGCATCTTGCCAAGACCCCGGCTGAACGGGCTCGTACACTTTCGGTGCGACAGGATCCTGAACCCAAGTGCCACCGCAATTTGCCAATGCATCCTTGCGCCATGATGTGCCATGCCAGTAGTCCTCGTCCTCTTCAGTAGCGGGAGGTTTGTCTCCTGAAGCGAGGGATGCGGAGCCCGCTAGCCCTTGCAGGATCTTGTGCGGCAAGTATCGCACTTTGGGATGCCGACTCCTGAAGACATTTTAGATTAGATGCCCATAGCCATAGCCCATAGGATTCCAGCGCTGAGGCCGCCACGTTGGAAGTCGCACCACCACTGGGTCGGGGCCTCTCACATTCAATAAGACCCCGAGAAGCCTGGAAGCTCAAGCATGTGAATCTCAGCTCTCGGCAGTGCTGCTGGCCAGAGACTCTCCAAAGTGCTCAGCCTCGCTTGCGGCTCGGGCGCTACTCCTCCTCCGTAGACTCCGAAGCTCGTCGTTCTTTCGCGCATGCTCGTCGTGGAACTGCTGAGGTAAAGGCTGCAAACTCGTGGACTATCTTGTCAACCTGCACCTTATCCTTGTCCACGCAAGACTGGCGACTTGACTTGGGGTGACTCTGCTACCTCTCGGCTGCTGCTCCAGCCGAGCCTAGGCTAGCCTGTTTGTCGAAGCCTCCGGCACCCCGACGACAACTATGGCAGCTGTGAAACCCGTCCTTCTCGCGAGAAAGCTTGTCCGCAAAGACGCGGGTGCACTCGTGCCTGCAAGTGGCTGTCGTATAGTTCACTGAGTGCCACGGCGCTTAAGACAGTAGGACGTTACACCTCAGGAATAGCCTGTGTTGACCACAGCAGTATCGGGCATGCCAGGTGTGATGCAGACGTTCGACTAATGACTAGAGGACAAAACTATCCGCCGACCCCTGGGCGGCGTCAGTGAAATCCCGAAGGTGTTTTTCCTGGATGCCTTCCCTCCTCCAAACCCCCTCCGCCCCCACCGCCGTCACTGCCTACACCCCCATCCCGCACGGCCCACTGCTGTAGATAGAAAGTTCTTACAGGCCTCCAATGGGTGCCCAAACCCCCTCCGC
>BGNK01006386.1:10129-22315 GCA_003297005.1 Symbiodinium sp. clade A Y106
CGTGATACTAGACTGTCGGGCTTTCTTACTTGGGTTGTAAATGATTACATGAACCCCGAACCCCAGTCATGATGCTGCAGGTACTCTTCAGCACCACTGGTACTCATCAGCACCACTGAAAATCTGATGGCACTCATCAACACCACAGATGCTCTTCAGCACCACAGGCAGCGACGCTGCGGCATTGCAGAACAAGAAGGATGCATATATACTTATATATATATATATATATGTTATATGAAACTTTATATATATATATATATTAAACTTATATATATATACATACATCAAAAAATATATGTATATATCTGCATACACATATGTACATAGTCATGTATACACATATACATATACATATTCATATACTTATATACATATATGCATATATGCATATATGCATATATGCATATATGCATATATACATATATGCATATATGCATATATACATATATACATATACATATACATATACATTTACATCTTAATATACATATACATATTAATATACATATACATATACATATACGTATACGTATATGTATATATGCATATATATATATATCTACATAATATGCATATACATGTCCATATTGCTTTGTAAACCTCGTTTGTCTTGCGCCCCAGAGCAAAGTTATGGAAAGGTGTGCAGAAATAAACTAAAGTTTTAATGTCTTCTTGCACATATATGCTGATTCTTCCAAGAAATGTGCAAGATCGCTTAAAATTCGTGTCAATGTTTTTGTTTTTTCTTTCTCTCTCTCTCTCTAAATAATGCAAGTAATTCTAACATTTAAACAGGCTGAGCCAAATATCAAAACGGTAACTGGCTGCTTTGCTTTCTGTTTTTTGGCGAGTGAAAGCCCGTATCAAACAGGGGCCAATTACATCGAAAACCGGGTCAGATAGAACGAATATATCATTTGTCAAGGGCAACCAAACAACAAACAAAGCTCTGGTGAGGTGAGCGACTACAACATACAGTAGCATCGATACCAAACCATCGCGCAGGTTATCAGCCGTAGGCTCTGCCTACGAGTGCAATTGGTACTTGCTCTACCACAACTACGATTAACTCTGGGTCAAGTCAAAATACGACGTGGACCTTTGGCGGTGCAGTGGCAGCGCCGGTAGCAGGAGAATCCACTGCCGACGATGCAGCGATGCAGTCAATTAATTGACAGCTCCACCGAGGAGGACAAAGCAAGGCCTACCTCGTCTACTACACCAAAGGTCGCTCCCAAAGCGAGAAATTTGTCAAGAGCATCTACGCCTTCACGTCCAACATCCATAGGATCAAGGACCAACAAGGGCAATGATCAAGGAAGTGAGACGCCAATCTTGCTTGTGATGCAAGCATTACGTTTGTCAGCAAGAAAGAAAGACAAGAGTCCGAAGACACCGGACAAGGTATCCAAACCGAGCTCATCACGCAGTTCCTCTTCGAGAAGATCGCGGAGTTCGACCAAGGTTCGGGACAAGAGTCAGACAGCAGCTGGGAGACGAATTTTGTCAGCAGAGACAGAAGAACATCCTACGCCGCTAGCATTGACCAATTCCGATGAGGTGACCATGGACACAATTCCAGCGATTGGGGACACTTCACCTATTCAGTTTNAATTTTGTCAGCAGAGACAGAAGAACATCCTACGCCGCTAGCATTGACCAATTCCGATGAGGTGACCATGGACACAATTCCAGCGATTGGGGACACTTCACCTATTCAGTTTCCTTCACCTACGGGAGAGTGTGGAGAAAGCGCCCAAATGAGCATCAGGGATCGACTTGAAGTAATCGGTGCGTATTGCTCAGCAGATGTACCATCAGAGCGAGATCCAGAAGTTCGAGGGTGTCATCCAAACATTGGTTTCAGAGATGAGGGAAATGCAACAGGAACATGAGGGTTCAGGAATCAGGATTCAACAATTGGAACGACAGCGTGACACAGCTTGTCTGGCCATGCATCAGCAAGGTGCTCGACGAAATGATAGTTCCTAAGATCGTGCAGCGTGGTGCGATGGATTTGAAGCTCAACACGCCCGCCGACGATGACGACGGATGGGCATGGGCACGGGAGATGTCAGATGCATACGCGCAAGATGTATTCTTAGCGGATGTCATTCCAGCAGTACCAGCTTACATGGTCTTCAATGAGGACTGGATCCCATCAATGCCGTGCACTACATCGACGACTACGGAACACAGGGAAAAGAATCCCGCAGTCAAATCATGATTCAATGCCATGGTCACGCGACCAGTTACTCGCAAAGAGATGATGAACAATCCCAAGCCGATGGAAGCATTCATGAAAGAGTGGAAGGGATTATGGATCAAGAAGTCTTTGATTCCACAACCACTCGCGAGTACGACGACGTCGTGGCAGAAGCCAAGAAGAAAGGTGAAAAGATACACATGGCTCGCGTGCATGAGCTCATCTATGAAAAGAACTATCAACCCAAAGAAGACGATCCGGCCAGGAAGTTCAAAGGACGTGGTGTACTACTGGGTGACCAGGTCAAGGATCAGAACATGGAAGCGGCATTGTTCCAGGACTTGGGCAACTCACCAGCAACGTTTGATGCCTCACGATGGGCAGACTATTATGGGTGCCTACCTGGACATGACGTTCAAATGGCGGATGCTATTCAGGCATACATTCAAGCGAAATCGTCTGGAGTACCTTGTTGGGTTGAACTTCCCGATGAAGCGTGGCATCCTTCTGCCAATCGTCATAAATTCCGCCGTCCGGTATGTCGCCTAGTCAAAGCACTGTAGGGTCATCCTGATGCCGGCACTATGTGGGAGCAGCATTGTCATACCGCAGTACAAAAGGTTGGATTCAAGCCTCTTGGTGACGAATGGCCATCATTGTATTTCCATCCAGATCTCAAGTTGCTACTAGTGATATACGTCGACGATTTGAAAATGGCAGGGCCAACCGCCAATCTTCCGAAAGGGTGGAAGATGTTGCGTCAGGAACTTCGACTAGAAGATGAAACACCATTGGGCCTGTGTCTTGGATGTCGCATCTCAAAAGGCGAGGCAACATTGCATGACAAGACCAAGGTGCAAACAGTTACCTACGACATGGAGACTTACCTTGAGATGACAGTCAACAAGTACTGCGACGTCAGAGGGTTCGACTCATCCAAATTCAAGACGGTACCATCGCCCAGTCCGGCGGAAGAAACCAAACATCATCCCGCCAGGGCTCCGGCGCAACCCGGTAAAAGTCATCGATGCACGTTGTGTGGACATACCATGCCTGTTGACTCGGATGGCCGGCTTATTCCGCCTCCACCAATTCCCAAGGCGCCCGAGGAAGAGGAAGTCAACGAAGCCAATCGCGGCAGTCTTGCGCCTCAGGCTGCGAGTATACTCATGAAGTTGCTCTACTATGCCGCGCGCATTTGTTGTCGTTTTGACCTCTTGCGCAGCATCAACAATTTGGCTCGCAATTCTACACCATCTCATGGCGTATGTGCATCAGTCCAAACATCACATGATGATTGGATGGGTCGGGGACTCCTTGGGGGACTCGTCCATCGGGCTGTTTGCGGATGCGGACTATGCTGGCTGTGGAGAAAGCTTGAAATCAACCCTCTGGTGCTCACATGCACATTCAAGGTCCTCATACAAGGTTTCCATTGGCGGGGCTCAGCAAAAGGCAGGGGTGCTTAAGTTGTAGCGGCCGACTTGCTATGACTCGTCTTGGGCTGCCTGCCATTACTTTTTGGCAGCAGCTGGGGGGTACTGACCCCAACTTCGTCTTCTACGACGACAATCAAACCATGATCGGGGTGATCCGCGCGGGCAAGAATCCGACTATGCGTCATCTGGAACGTACCCACGGCATCAGCATTGGGTGGATGCATTCCATCTTCCAGGAGGGCTATGTGTCGCTTGCTTATGAGGTCACCGCCAAGATGTCTGCGGATATCCATACTAAATCGTTCAAGGACTCCGTTTCCTGGACTCACGCGTGTCAGCTGATCAACATCTTTCCGCCTGCTCTCATTGGTTCCCAGGAGACCATGGATCTGATGCGTCCTACTCATGCACAAAGCGCTGACGAGAAGGGCCGTTCAAGGGCGAGGTGCGTTGCTTCCCCTATACGGAGACACCTTTGCTGCCTCAGGTGCTGTATCGTGCTGGTCTTTCTAGCAAGGAGGGTTTGCAGGAGCATGACAGCGTGGACCCATTCTGGTCGTCAAGTTCCCGCGCATGTTGCGGGGGCCGCCTTCTACGTTGCCGCCAGGTCGTTACCTTCGGTCGACATGGATTCTTCGTGAAGGGCAGTGGCATCAGATGGAGGACAAAGCGCAAATCCCCGACACCCCGGCCAAGTTTGACCGCTATGTGGAGCGTGCTGTGTTTCAGTTCCATCCTGTCCGCGGTCACCTCCGCTCGGCCGCCGTGTCGGAGGCCGTTCGTTCTATGCCGGAAGGCCCACCTCTTGGCCAAGTCTTTGTGCGCGCCCTGCCTGCCAAGTGGCGGTCGGTGGTTGCCGCGCTGGCACGCGCCATCCATGGGGGGTACCAGGGCTTCACACTACCTCTTCGTTTCAACGGTCGACCCTGTTCTCAACGAATTCCATATGTGCGTGATACACGATGGACCACCGTTGTGGAGGATGTGTGGAAAAAGCGTGAAATGCAAGGCCACGGAGAAGCGATCCTACCACACTTAGTTGAGTCCCAAGAGAATCCCAATCCCAAAGACAGTGGTTTGATCATTCAATTCTGTGACTATGAAGGAAGGCTTGTTCATACGTACAAGGATCCATCCAGTGAGTTCAAGTACCGCATCCTCATCAAGGACGCACCCAAGAAAACTACGGTGTGGACGGTGATTGGAGTCGATGAAGACAACTGGTGGAATGACTATGCCCCGGGCATGGATTGCATGAGGGAGTTTGCCCCTGGTCCGTATTACGACCCGAGTGTACAAATCAATGTGCTTTGTACTGGGAAGCAAGTCGACGATGCGATGTGCTCGTACCTCTACGATGTGATGACGTCTCGGCAGCAAACCTCAGATTCGGTGATTTTTCATTGGTGCAGGGGTGCTTGGGGGGAGCTCGTGGCTGGATCGTCAAGTTGTGGAAAACTTCGAAAAGATCGAATTTCGGACAGATTACCCCTGGGGGGAGCTCGTCCAAAGACTTGCGCGTAAAGCATCTCAAGGGAAGTCCATCAAACCAAGCAGTACAAGATGCTATTGGAGAGGGCAAGGACCAGCGACACTGGTCGGCCTAATCGTTCATGGTCGTCATCCAGTTCACAACCACCACCTCCACATCATCAGCCTGAAGTTGAGCCTGTTCGTGATGTGTGAGAAGAAGTTCCGATACCATCTGGCGCGCAGCAGCACTCGTTTGTCTTCTACAAGCCCGACAACACCATGTGTCGGTCAGTTTTGCTGACGACAGAAAGGAACATCAATGAGTACCCGCACAGCGTCGATGAGACGCCCAAGTTCATCGACAACCCGAATTCTGGGACTGCACCCATCGAGCACTACATCAGGCGTTTAGTGACCTATCTGGCCAGGTTGCAATCCGTTACCCAGAACAGGAGAAAGGACTCAATCTCAGGGTATACATGAAGCTGGATACGAAGCAATGGCTACGAATATGTACTCTCGGATCGACCATGCTTGCGAACTCACGACCTGCATGCATTTGCCGGACCCAATCATGCTTACCGCTGCGGCAATGATCATGAGTAATGATGACCTTGCTGTCGATGCTGATCCTGAAAGAAGCAACATAGCCATGAAAGCCATTCGAAGCTTGCAGACGGAAATGGGCCTTGGAGGCAGACCGGATGCAGCAATGGCACGTGCACAGACTGTGATAATCGCTACCGACTTTGATCTGGCAGCGATGAATCGAGTCACAAGGTCGAACACAACGTTGGGGCAGACCTTGCGGGACAAGGGATGGAGCGAACTTCGCCACATCAGCCCGTGCTTCGGCAACAGTTTTTCTTGCAATGACACTCGGGAGATTCTATCATCGGTGTGCGAAACCATCGAGGACATGAACGAGATTCAGAGGTCTACCCTCACTCTTCACATTCACCTGTCGTTGCAAGCGATTGTCATGGACAACATTATGTGGGCATTCAGCGACATGGGCACCGGAGCGGACATTCGGTCGGAGGCTCAGCAAAAGTTGAAGGCTACGTACGTCGACCCGATTCTCAAGGTGGCAAGAATGACAACACGGGCACCGATTATCAACATCAACCACGACCCGAGGTTCATTGCTCTTGCGAGTGTCAAAGAAAAGTCCGTTCACAACAACGTTACGGCATTTCTCACAATGGGCACCTATGTTGCATTGGAGCTACGAGTACGCGGATGTGTGGTCATTCATGGATCTTCGTTTTGGTCCAAGATGGCCTGCCATCTGAAACCATCCACCAACTACTACCAGATGCTGTCATGGGAACCCAGCGGCAATGGAGATGAGAGACCGATGGTGCATAGGGGATGGGCTATCTATGAGAAACAACTGTTCGCCGAGAAGATGGTATCAGTGTGCTTCATGGATCCCAACAAAGTTTCTGAGTGGGATGAAAACATCAAGGCATCCATGCTCAATCGACAAGAGTTCGTGGATATCTGCGAAGACAGAGGTCGAATCGATGTGTCAATGGGAGTGAGCGCTTCAACCTGGTTCGATGCCGAGAGAAGACAAAGCATTGAATCCGGGGCGCAGGGCGACAGTATTGCTGAGCATGCCTCCGCGATCTGGCAAGACTTCGACGTTGCGTTGATCATGCCCGAGCCCTACTACGACCAGCGACAGTATTGGTTCAAAATCAACACATACGCTTCCACCGAGTACAAGTACGCGCTCGGTAAGACGTTCTTCTGTCATGCTTGTCGCGATACTCAAGACCCTGATGCCTACCAACATGCCAGGTTCCTCATTGGCGGGAATGGATATACCCATACCTGCATTGGATGTGCACATTTCAACGAGCTCAAAGTTCAAAGTCACATTGATGATGTCAAACAGCTTGCGGATTGGCAAAGGTACGGTCTTGCGTCAGCAATGCATGCCAAAAACAAGTTTCTACAGTTCAAAAACCCGTGCGAAGACATGGCTGACTACGGCAAAGCGATCCCTCACTATGGTGGTCTTCGCATCGCACCGTATCAAGCTGTCGAGTACGCTGGATGTGGGAAAGCTAAACCCGAGAGAGCTGCCAAACAGCACCAGAGAGTTCATAACAGCAACAAGCAATTACAAACAACAATAGAAGGGGGAAGACATGCGACAACAGAGGGGGAGAAGACTTCTCTTCTGATTGAAGCATGGGTCTGTTGGTGGTCCTGATGCCTGGTGGTCTTTTTGGCCCTCGACCCTAAGCCACGACGGAACCGCAGCTGCGGAGCTCAAGCTGCACATGCTGCGCTCCAGCCGCCTAACGCTATTGCCTCATGAGGCTGTTCGTCTTGCTGGCCCAGGCGTCGCTTTCCTCTCGTGCGGCTACAAGGCAGCGTTTAGATAGTCTCGACACTCTATTGACCTCGGTCGTGCTGCCCTCGCTACCANGGCCCAGGCGTCGCTTTCCTCTCGTGCGGCTACAAGGCAGCGTTTAGATAGTCTCGACACTCTATTGACCTCGGTCGTGCTGCCCTCGCTACCAACATCTTAGGCTCAGTGGTACTTCTCTCTGATCCACGTCAGGCCACTTGATTTTGAAGCTTTCTCGTCTTCAGCTGCTTTCTGAGAAGTCGCACTAGCCCATGGGAAGGTGAAGCTCGTAGCTGGAGCTGTTGTCGCTGCAGCTCGGCACTGTTGAAGCGGAGTGGGGCTGGTGGGGAAGCGGGATAGGTCCTGTTTGTTCGGTGATCCATTGAGGTTCGTTCCCAAGTCATTATGGCCGCCGATGACCAGCATGCCAGCTTGTTTTGGGCGCGGCGGGATGACGACACCGTAGCCTGCAGCAGGGATGCTATGAGTCCGGTTACCATGATCGAGGCAGCGATTGCTGCTTATTCTTCTGTTGATGCCAAAAGATGTTTGTGATTGTGCCTTTGTCAAGCAGACGCAGCATCCTGAGAGGCCCGTGAGCATTCGGCGGCCTGATGCATGTTGGTCTAGTGGTGGTCTCCTGAATGTCTCCTGGTGGTCCTGATGCGTTGTGGTCTCCTGGCGAATTGCGTGTTATGTCAGGAGCAAAAGCTGGCGAAGCTTTCTTCGGCGGCCATGGCAGCTCCTGCGGAGGAGCCGATGCATGTTGGTCTGGTGGTGGTCTCCAGGTGGTCCTGATGCGTTGTGGTCTCCTGGCGAATTGCGTGTTATGTCAGGAGCAAAAGCTGGCGAAGCTTTCAGCAGCACACTCAGTTTCGTGCGCTCCATGGAGCAGCTTGAATATTGCCGTGCTGCCAGCTAGGTTGCCAAGTTGAAGAAAATGCTTCGTGATCGGGGCCTGGCGCAGCGTGGGCTGAAGGTGGATTTGATCCACCGCTTGAAGGCCAAGCTTCTTGAGCCAGGTTTTCTGACAAAATGCGGTCGTGTGCAATGGGCAGGAAGCACAGAGCAAGAAGCCGAATGCATCANTGGGCTGAAGGTGGATTTGATCCACCGCTTGAAGGCCAAGCTTCTTGAGCCAGGTTTTCTGACAAAATGCGGTCGTGTGCAATGGGCAGGAAGCACAGAGCAAGAAGCCGAATGCATCAGTGCTGGCACAAGTTCGAGACGAGGCCTGGATGAGGAGAAGCATTGCTACTTACTTGCACAGTGCACTTGTTCACTGCAGCAGCTACCGTCGAACGAGCCGTCGAATACCATCAATTGACCAATCCACTTCATGATTTTTGCATTGTCATTCGCTTAAAACACAATTGTCAACTGTAGCCTTGGTGGCGAAGTTTCCGAGTCGTTGCTTTATGGCCGTGTCGGAAAACCATGGATGGCTGACTCCTCCAGATCGACATGGAGCATCAGGCAGCAGCCGTTTTGCCAGATGTTGACCCGCCAGAAAATCCTGCGGAAGATGTGCGACTTCCTNGGCCGTGTCGGAAAACCATGGATGGCTGACTCCTCCAGATCGACATGGAGCATCAGGCAGCAGCCGTTTTGCCAGATGTTGACCCGCCAGAAAATCCTGCGGAAGATGTGCGACTTCCTGTACACGACTCCCCTGCCAAACGACGGCGGCGATTCCAATGGTCAGAGCCAATAGAATCGTTTTTGTCACTTCCTGCAGAGGGCGATGGACCTGAAGCTCTCCAAAACGGGGCGAGAGAATGGGCTGCCAGACAAGGGCATCGAGTGGGTAACTTCAGATCGCCCACTCTCAGTGTGTTTTCCGACTGGAGTGTTGTGTGCCCATGTCAAAAGCACACCATCTGCAGAGAAGGGCGAGGAATGCACTTTCAATTTGTGGGGCGTCAAGACCTGGCCATGCAGAGATACATATNTGTGTTTTCCGACTGGAGTGTTGTGTGCCCATGTCAAAAGCACACCATCTGCAGAGAAGGGCGAGGAATGCACTTTCAATTTGTGGGGCGTCAAGACCTGGCCATGCAGAGATACATATTGTCTGTCTCCATGAGTGGCGAATGTGATGGAGATGAACACGTCCTTCGTGCCTCCCACGGATCGACTGCTGGCCAGATAACGGCAGCTCAGCGGGAAATGATTCTCCGCGAGGCCGAGAACTTGTTGACCCGCGGCCGCCAGATAACTCCAGCGGCTGTGCGCATGCGCCTTCGAGACGAAGATCAGATCGCCATTTCCGCACCGGCCCTGAGCAATGTTCTCCGCCAGCGGCGCCGGCTACTTTTACTTTAAGCACAGATGTTCAGCCGCGTTTTGAGGTGACCAACAGCTGAAACTGCTGCTATGTTTGCCATGGCAGCATGCGCTAAGTTCTCTCGGCACCAGCACTGCAGAGTTCGATCGCAGCGTTTCCTCTTTCCGGCAGTGGGCTGCTTCTCGGATGGACGAGGGAGCAGGTGTTCTCGCCTTCACAGAGCTCTCATTGGAGCCGGCTTTTCACTGGGTCGCACTCGCTGTACCGTNCAGCGTTTCCTCTTTCCGGCAGTGGGCTGCTTCTCGGATGGACGAGGGAGCAGGTGTTCTCGCCTTCACAGAGCTCTCATTGGAGCCGGCTTTTCACTGGGTCGCACTCGCTGTACCGTGCTGGCAAGAGCTGGCAGCTCTACTCCCGGAGCCCCTCCTCGACAGTGTGCCTTGGACAGAACCAGTGGTGGCAATTCAGCTTCTGGCCCATGTCTGATTGCCATGCAACTAAGACCTGGGTCGTCGCAGTGGACACAACCTATGGCAGGACCTATGGTGTCCAACACATGGAGTTCTCAATCTCTATGCTGTGCTGCGTGGTACATCGCTTTGTTGGGTCTAGGTTGGACAGTCAGCCCGATGTACAATAAGCTTTAGTCGTCCCAATGTGACAGGTGGAAGCGCAGTGGTTGGCCTCTGGTCATCAGTTGCCAGCCTGGGCAAGAATCTGGAGCCACGTATGCCCGACTCCATGCAGCCTTTGAGCAGGAGGTTCGTCGCAGGGGCCNAGTGGTTGGCCTCTGGTCATCAGTTGCCAGCCTGGGCAAGAATCTGGAGCCACGTATGCCCGACTCCATGCAGCCTTTGAGCAGGAGGTTCGTCGCAGGGGCCTACCGATGGCTTGCCAACTGAACTCGGACTGGTTCCAGATGGACAGGGTAGTGGGCGGTTTACAGTGCCCAGGGCATTGAACACCTCCGACGGAACATTGAGAAAAGCCACAAACAAGGCCTTGCCCAAGCAGCAGGCCGCCAACGCAACAGGCGACAGGGTCGTGGGAGGGGTGGTCGGGGTGGCCGTGGTCGACGGCGGCTACAGGGCCCTGCACTTCCGCCTGATCCTCCTCCCTCGCCTGCTCCGCACTTGAAAACCCGACCTTTCCGGGTCTTTCTCGCTTTCCTGTACGAATCCACGTTCCTGCCGTCACGCTGGATGTTCGATGCATATTGGCGTGCAATGAAGGCACGGATGGTCTACGTTTGGGGAGAGCCGCTGTGGGTGGAGTATGTCTTCAGTGTCTACTTTCACCAAGTCAAGATGCACAAGGACGCCATGCTGCAAACTGGTTTTGCGGTCGTGCGTCCAAGCTGCAGCCGGGTCATCCTGCTTCGCAACAGACGGCGGAACAGATGTTTCGACTGCTGAAGAGGTANCAAGATGCACAAGGACGCCATGCTGCAAACTGGTTTTGCGGTCGTGCGTCCAAGCTGCAGCCGGGTCATCCTGCTTCGCAACAGACGGCGGAACAGATGTTTCGACTGCTGAAGAGGTAGCTAGCTGGGCGGTATCCTTTGCCGACGCATATGAGCTTGGCGTGTGCGATCGAGAGTGCGGTGCGGTGTTGGTCTCGTCCTGTGGAGCCGCAAACTGAAGTTGGCAACAAGGCGATGCATTCGCAACTTTCCTCGCGTGTGTCTTTGTCGAAGCCAATGTGCCCAGACTCCTGGATGCTTGGCCGAAGCGGCACAACTCTTAGGAGGCCAGGTGGGAGGCTGCAGTACCATGCCAGCATCCACCAAATTGTGAAGAAGAGCCCTGCTGCGCTGCAGCTGAGCAGTCAGCGCTTGGATCGACCACAGTACACCTTCCTGGCCATGTGTGTCGGGTGGCAGACAAGGCTGCCAGATGGTTTGGTCAATCGCATGGTGTCGCAGTTGACAGCGTCCCGCCTGGTTACTTGTAGCTTTTGACGCCTGCCCTGTGTAGAGCCTATCTAAACCGCTTGTTTACGATTCTCGCTAGACCGGGCCGGCTTGTCGACAGTCCAGGCTGCTTCCGTGGTCGACGTCGACCGGCTCTTGCTGCGAGATGGGCTCTTGGACGCCGTGGAGAANACGATTCTCGCTAGACCGGGCCGGCTTGTCGACAGTCCAGGCTGCTTCCGTGGTCGACGTCGACCGGCTCTTGCTGCGAGATGGGCTCTTGGACGCCGTGGAGAACGAGGCCGCTCCCAGGTGAACCTGGAAGGCTTCAAAGACATGTGGTTTCGCTAGTGTCTGGTCGTTCGAACGCAGACTGGCGCTTCCTGCACGTGTTGGGCATATGCTTGGAAAGGACGGCGGGTTTCTTCTTCCCCTGTCCAGTCAAGCTTCCCTGCTGCGTGTGGCATGCCTGCCAGGACACTGCAGCCACATCTATGC
>BGNK01006387.1:3061-23184 GCA_003297005.1 Symbiodinium sp. clade A Y106
CCGCTGTGTAAGCGTAGTCTTCGCCGTCGTCCACTGTGGTGTCAAACAACTCCTCCACCGCACTGAGGTAGGAGTATGGCGCACCCTTGTGCGCTTTCCCTTTCTTGCCTTTTCCTGAGTAAGGCTTCCCCTTGCCTTTGCCAAAAGGCGAGGGGTTCTTCTTCTCTAGCAGGTGGATGCGCGAATGCATCTTTATCAAAGCCTTCTCACAGTTTTCTATCTCCACTGATCCCGCCANAGGTACGAGGTCATGGGCTCACCGGCTTGTCGGCTGAGCATGCCTCCTATTTGAGTCCCCAACCTGTATAGTTCCTTGCTTTCTTGTTCTTGTAAGGGGAACAGGTTGGATCTCACCTTCTCTATGATCTTGGGTATGTTGTCCTGCGAACCCAGGACTTCCGCACCCAAGTCTTCTGCGGCAATGTATGCCTCGCCCCTTGAGGAGTCGAGGAACTTGGAAGCGAGATCTTTCCTCTCCGCTTCCTTGGTCTGGGTCCACCGGGTCATTGCCCGGAATGCCCGGAATTCCCATTCATGGAAGTCTCGGATCGTGCCTCCGTAGACTAAAAAGCCAAACTTCGTGAGGTCCGCTTCCAAGTCTGCATGGTGCCTATAAGCCAGGCTCCCGGAGGCCATGGCTCTAGGCTCGACCGCGAAGGGTCGACGGAGTGGCGCAGGGGCTCTACCGAGCTCTGGACCAGGTGTCCGAGAGCTCCGCTACCAGTGAGAAACCGGTCTTGTTTTGCCTTCGCCGGCTTGACTCAAAAGGGCCCTCTGCGGTAGAGGGACACGTCTCAACAAGGCTGCTTTGCAGATGCACACACTCTGTACACGCACCTATCTAGCACTTTATCACAGATTCCCTTCCGCCAGATGTCTCCTTTCCCCAAGGTTCTAGGAAGAATCTCAAACCGGCTCCAGATAATCCGCCGTGTTTTTGCTACATACATGACATGGTGTTTCCACGAGCTTTTCAAAATATACCGGCGTTGCACAAGTGCCTCAATAGGATGTCTGTGTGACAGCGTCGTCCCAGCATCGTCAGCTCAGCTCCCCACCCAGCAGGGACCGCTGCTGGCTCGCGCAAGATGCCCAGCCCAGCTCTTGGCCAAGTGCCCTTTCTGCGGTCAAGGCTTCGAGTGACTGCAAGGCCGAGCGGCTCTGCCTGGGCGTTCTTTGCATCTCTCAGATTTAGCAAACTTCACCGCGGCCGCGCGGCTCGTGAGCCGAGCCGTCGTAGTCAGCGCCCGAAACTGTTTCCCCGGGCTGCTGAGTGCATGATGTGCTGGGTCTCCCTTCGGACTATCCACAGTCAAGACTTCCTGCATGGTAGGCCTTGCACTGCGACCAAGGTCATGCATCATGCACTTCGAAGCTGCGCAGGACCTTCAAGTCGTTTGAATCCGAAGCTCTTCAACCCCGTCGACCCAGTGTTCCGTCTGCCAAACGGGGAAAGTCGTTCTGGCGACGCTGGCGATAACACCACGATCGGCGGATGCTGCGAAAGTCCAACAGTTGCGGGACTCTGCTTCGCTTCAGGCATCGGCTCTGCACCAAAAGTGCCCGCAGGAGCTATGCATGAAAGTTGAAACAGATCCATAACATACGAGTTGGAGCTCATCAACACGACAGTAGAGCGCGAAGCGAATGTAAAGGGAACTCCCGCATATGATGCAGGGTTACATCCACTCCGTCAGCACACGATGTAGGCCAATATGTGGACATGTAGGCAGCTCCAGAGGAGGGTCCGTCAGCCCAGTGGTTCTTGCTTCGAAGTTCACGCGATTCACGCGTCGTCCTCGAGATGGGCCTCCATGTGCCTCAACTCCTCCAAGAAGTCTTCTCGGAACCACCGGAAGGTGAGGGACATGCGCTCGGAGCTCACCGGTGGCACCTCATGGGCCATCTCTCGCGCCGGCCCCTGCAGGCAGAAGCAGAGGCCATCTTCCTCCTCCAGCCGGAAGCCGAGCTCCGCAAAGAAACCTGCCTCTAGACGCAAAACTCCTCGCAACGCTTGTGACTAGAGCCACTCAGTCCGAGTTCCGGGCCTTCAAGCCCAGCCCGACGGCCTGGAAATCAAAAAAAGGAGCCCTTGGAGTGCGGCAGAGCACAGAACGCAGCTCCTCACAGCTTGGCCTCGGCGAGCAAAATTTTGGACTCGGAGGGCGTCTCCTGGCACAGCCGCAGCCCATCGCAATGCGCGCCGGACTTCAGGACCACTCCCACGATGGTGTCCTCACACGCACTCGCTGAAGCACCACAGCAAAGCTAAAGCATCTCAGCATCTCGAGCAAAACATGCCCGGGCTCCGTCACCGCTCCTCGAACATGGGGTTGTCCACGTGCCGGGGCAGCGCCTGGCCTCTGGCGTAGCGCCGCACCAGCCCGTTGCAATGGCCCTCCGCGTGGAGCAGCGCCTTTTTGAGCCCCAAATGCTGGATCGCTTCGCCGAGCAGCCGTCGGCAGGCAGGCAATGCACCCAAGCTCTGCACTCGGTGCACTGGCGCCGCGGTGGCACCCCGCAGCCGCACGCCATTCCGAGCCGCACCGTGGCGGGACTTCACCGCGTAGAAGCTCAGGCCCAGCTCCTGTGCAAAGACGACACATGCATGATAATGAATTTTCCCGCATGAACACACCACGAAATCAAAAAAGAGCACACAGTCTCCAGCACTCGGTCGGAGAGGATGCTCTTGTTGAGCTCTGTTGTTGCGAGCGCGATCGCCTCTTTCGGAAGCGATGCCAAGCGAAGTCCTTCGGGAAGGCCTTCACGCGCCGGGAAGTCCAAGAATGGGAGGCGCTTGCCTGGCCGCAGCCTGAGAGATTTCAGGACCTGGGCTTGCTGGGCTTGCTGGACTGGCCGAGCTCCGAAGCCGAATGCCACATCTTGCCAGGGATAGGGCATCTCTCAAACCTCTGGTGACTACACTCTGTAGAGCCGAACGTGAAATGCAGCACATGACATGCACACCGGGCCCATCTATGCATCGCTGATCTCAAGGTCTCCTGGCTCTCAGATCAACAGCGCCCATCGTTTCTCATACTGATTCCTGTTCAGGGCGCAACCAAGGCGGCCAAACTGCCAGCCACATGGCAACTCCTTACTACAACTTGCTACGAGGTGGTTGCCAATGTGGTTCAACCGGCAGACGTTTGGTCGCCGAGCTGTGTGACACCTTCCACAGATGCGACATGGACGCGGGCATGATGCATGTTGATTGTGACTGCAGCCATTGCATGCCCGATGTTGCCCCGCTCTAAGGAAAGCAAGCCGTGTGTCTTGCAGGATTGCAGGCTCGCAGGTCTCCGTCCTTGGAACACGACCAAAACCCGCTACTGTAGCTACAGATAAAGCTTTTTCGGAGCGGCGCGCGCAAAGTGCCGTGGGCAAGCATTGCAAGCAACAGTCCAAGAGGCAGAAGCTTCTTTAGCAGCTGCTGGCGCACTTATGCGATGTCGAGTGGGTCTGAAGATCAGGCATGAGGCTGGCATCGGGTAGTCTTGTAGACATGTCCCTGTAAAACGATGCCGAATGAAAAAAAACCTAGAGGGCGTGCTACAGTTACGGCTAAAGCACGGAAACTGAGGCAGTTAAAAGTTTAGCACGGGCAACTCAGGTAGCCGATGCGAGCTGAATTTGCTTATTTTACAATGCACGCCAGTACACCTTGCGGTGAAACTCGGTGCAGCCATCCTTGAAGTGCTTCGCAAGGCCACAGGTTGGGATATCATCCAAGGCGCAACAACGAGCGAGAAACACAGTGCTGTGCAGTGTCTGGAAGCATTTTGAAGGAGTGAGTATTCAGTTCCTACATGCATGGACCGTATGGAGTGCCATGACTGTACACAAGAGTTCACTGAAACTGTCAGAGGCACATAGAGGCACTGCGTGCCTTCATTTGACCATAACCTCGTGTTCCCAATCACACCTCAGTGGTGTGTCTCAGTGCATCATTCAAAGCGGCCAGCGAATTTCAGTGAGCCCACGGCACAGCAGAAGTAATCCCCATCTCATGGCACCAAAACACCCAAAAAACGCAGGCAAGGTCGCCCATGCCCTTAAAAATTCCAAAGCTGAAGCTGAAACTTGTCATTTCGTGTTCATCTTATGGTCAAGTTGCACTCTGTCACAGCCCATTCCCGGTCTCGTTTCTGCACATCTACGGTGCCTCTTGCCTGATGAGATTCCCCATGTGCTAACTCCAAATCCTTCTTGCTGGTAGACGGTCGATGTCGGAGTAGACCGGCCGCCGGCCCCCAAGCACATGACATGAGCTTCATCAGAAGGGCTGCATTGGAACCACGGGAGCGCTTTGTCCGCTCGCGCATGTCTTCAGGAAGCTATGTCCGATGCGCTCTGCTTACATGCCACTTTTCGGCGATACCGGCACCGACTGCCTGTTCAGAATCTAGTCTAGTGGCGCAGCTACAGCTACACCTTCTCGTAGTCGAGCTTGCCTTCAAGCTTCTTGTTGTCTGCCTCATGGGGGCGACGCGTTGGCCTGCGCAGAGCTCCCTGCAGCTTCGCCCCCTGAGGGCCGGTCAATTTTTCTTGCGGCCTGGCCCGAAGCTGCCAAGGGCTCCAAACTCTAACTCCAAGCGACTCCAATCGAGTGCTCGCGCGCCTTCATGAAGTCTTCCTCTACGACGTAGTCCCTCTCGGCGCGGATCGCAAACATTCCGGCCTGAACATTGCGCTCGCAAAACCCAAAGCCCCCCTGCTCACGCCTGCAAAGGCTGGCGCCTCGGTGCAAATATTGCGCATGTCCGCGTTGTTGAAGTTGTCTGTGAGTTTGCAAATGGCTTCGTAGTCGATATCCCCGTGCTTTGTGATGGGGTTGGCATGGATCTTGAGCACCTGGCGATGTAACCCGAGCCGACCCGACAGACCCAAATGACTCCTGGACCTCGCGCCTCGATCCTGGCTTGCTCGTTCGGCAGCGGAATCTCGATCTGGTACAAGCGAAAACCACTAAAACCGCACTAGCCGTAGCAGTTGCTGCTGCGAGACTTAAGCAGCTGGTGAAAAAGCACTGTGCCCTTGCTGTCGGCCCAGTTGTACCTTCCGGTCCAAGCGCCCCGGCCGAAGCAGCGCAGGGTCCAGGGTATCGGGCCGATTTGTGGCCTCAGGCAACTTCGGGCATGACTTCACAGCCGAGTGCCGCAAAGCTTAAATAGGGATTCTATTTCGGATCTCCTTCCGCATCGGAAGATCCTTCAAAGGCTGAGGCCATGATGATCTTCACGCGGCCCAAATCGTCGAAGCCATCCAACTGATTCAACAGTTCCTGAGGACGAAACCCAAGAAGCCCTTAAGCTGAAAACACAGGGCAGCGAACCTTGTCATCCAGCTGGGGTCGGCACCATCAAAGTCCGCTGGATCTCTCGGTCAGCCGATGTGCCTTGAGAGAACCGCTTCCCGCCGATGGCATCAATCCTCAAAAGGACGGGGTGTAAAGATTCGAAAAGGCAGCCTTCACTGCGTAGTTCTTCATGCTGCGCGGTGGCTCATCCATGAAAATGATACAGGGCTGATGCTCTTTCGCATAGCCAAACATCTCGCGGATGATTCGGGCAGACTCTCCGATGTACTTGTCCACGATGGCAGATGCTACAACCTGATGCGGAGTTTCAAGCCCTACTTTTGACATGCTTGGATGGGAATTCAACTGCTGGCCTTGATGAAACTGGCCGTCATGTTGTGTGCCATGGCCCGTGCCAGAAGCGTCTTTCCGGTTCCCGGCGGGCCATAGAGCAGCACGCCTTTCGGAGACTTGATGCCCACCTCAGACATGTAACGTTCCTTGCACGAGGCTTTGGGGTCAAGGCCAAGTGCATGCTGAACACACGCTTGAAGAGCTCCGGGTTTGTCAATGGCAGCTCGATGACCTGGGCTCCGCATGTCACTCCACCCTCAGCAATCGTACGCACTATGCTGTCAAAGTATAGAAGATGCATGCATAATATGTATGTCTGTTGAAATGATGTATGTACGCACGCATGATCACGTATGCGTGTACGTACTGCAGCCCATGCGTGCATTTATGTACGGATGTATGGATTGCCTGGATGCTTGGATGGATGGATGGAGGGATGGATGGAGGGAGGGAGGGATGGACGGACGGACGGATTCATGCATTTCCAGTACTGCTGCTCCTTGCTTCTCAAGACCACTGCTATCATCCTGCCCGTCACTATCACCAGCAGCACCATCTCCAAATCCACCTGGATCGTCGTCGTCAGTGCGATATGCTTTCACTGCTGTGAGAATGTGCACTATCCACATTGAGCATTGCCAGCACGATAACGGCAGCGGCCACGAGCGGCAATTCAGCTGAATGGTATTATAGATGGCAAGCTTCTCATCCGATCGCACCGCAAACTTAGCAAGATAGAGAGCGGGCAGATGCGGGCAGCTGAAATCTAGTTCTTCAGAGTTTTGATTTGAAGATGCAATTCAGCTGGGTGGCCTCTCGCATCTGCCTGCAACAAAGCCCGAGAGCCCTGGAGTCACCGTTTCGTGCAGACTTCGAACTTGCCTAATCTGCTCAGTGAGGCCACCAACATCACTGTAGGAGATCTTCCCAGGGTCCTCTGCGAAAAAAGATAGACTTCTTACAAGAGTTGTTTGAAAGCTGGCCTCATGCAGCATGCTGAAGACCATCGGGTCGACTTCTCTCGGAAGTAAGCGCATGATCGTCAGAGTGGTCATGTCCAAGGAGACGCGGCTGCCTCCATCGCGGATGGTCACACTTTCAGATGCTACAGGAGACTTGTGCTGTTCATTGGGCCTGACACCAGCTTGGCCTTGTCCAGCTTTACCTTGTCAGGGAGAAACCCCACTCAGCGAGCACAGCAACTTCAAGGCAAGAAGAGTAGCAGAGACTGGCCTTGCACGTGACAACGTAGCGAGGGCCACTCGAGGCTTTCACGATGAAGCGCTCGGCGTCCAGCTGTCGCAAGACCTTCCCAAGGAAGGACTGAGCACCGACCGAGCACCGAGTCTTCAACCACCTCGCCGATAATCTGCCCAACGCTCTGCAAGGCTTTCAGGTGATCCTGCAACGAGTGCATTCCGCACAGTCGTCAAGTGCACAAGCGCTCGCAAAAGTAATTGCTGAGGCTCTTCTAACGGCTCCTCGGATTTGTCGTAGTCCACGCTGTTCTTCTTCACGGTCTCCCGAAGCTTCTTCACACGCGACTCGAATTCGCGGTGCTCCTGCACCTTTGCCACATAGCGCTTCAGCGCCTGAAGCGCGCAAAATGCGCAAGCTCTTGAACAAGCGAAGCCGCAGAGATAACATGCTTGCTAGGATATTTGCAAAGCAGCGATCAATGAGTGCGCTTTGAGTTCAGATCCCTTTGCTCAAACCTCGCACTCTCAGCGGCTCAGCGCCTGGTCTTGCTCACTGCCTTGTGTCTCGGAAGCCATCTGAGCCAAAGGATCTGCCACACATAGACAGAGTGAAGCGGCAACCACGAGACAAGGACATCGCAGGCATCCCACGTGAGCACACGCCATTTTTTGTGTTCGATACTTGTGCCCACCCTGTACAAGCCAGCGAAGACACGATGCCGGCGAAGGCACGAAGCTGGGGCAGAGTTGGCGATCTCAACCAACATAAGATGCAGCAATAGCTAAGGCTAAGGCAACATAAGTCAAAGAGCGGCGGTAAGTAAGTCATGTCATCGGCACTTGGCCTTCTTTTGCAGCTGCTTGGTCTTCATGATGATTTGCAGCATAAGCCTGGAGGCTTCATGTGTCATCTTCGCCACAGTCTCCTCCGACTCCTCCATCCTCTTGCGAGTTGCTATCAAATCGTTCTCTTCCTTGTCCATGTCATTCATGTACCGCTCAAGAAGAGATCCTGTTCGAACATGTTCCATGGACTTGATGTTCTCACGTAGGCGCTTCTGGTTTTCGAAGATCTTGTTGACGCGGCTGCTGTCCAAAGCCTGCTTGCGCTGGATCTCCTGGATCTCTGCATCCTGGCGCTGGAGCTCGCGTGTCTGGGCCCTGAGCTGCCAAGCCACGCAGACAACATCATCCTGCTAGCGTGGTACGAGAGACTACCTTGAACTTCTTTCCCCGGATGCGTACCACACCTGACAAAGACACAGAGACGGCCGAGGCTCATGATCTCCCTCACCTCGGTGGCAAAGCCGTCCGGGTCCTCGCAGGGCTCCTTGGCTTCGGCAAAGCGCAGTTCGCAGACAAAGGCATTAGCACGCGAATTTTGAGTCACGGTTCGTCCAGTGCCCAGGGGACGTCCCGCTGCTCCCAGCCCAGGAGCTGCTCCTCGGAGACCTGCCGCGGCTGGACCAGGACCTGCAGCCCAAATGACGGAAGGTGATGCTCTAATGCATGTGGAAACGGTACTGTAGCGATGGTGGCGGTGTGAGTGCTCATGGTGTCATGGTGTCACATGTGTCACGGTGTCTCCCCGCTTGCAGGGGTTCCGACAATTTCGCAGTCTCAAGACAAAGAAAGGGGTAGCGGGTAGTACCAGATTTGCAGAGCCATTATGCCTGCGACTACCGGTGACATCGTGAGTGTCTCACAACCTGACCTGCCAGACCACCCCAAGATCCCTCAGAACGTTTACCCCACTGTCTCCTCAACCCAAGACACTGTGATGTCACGAGTACGTGCACTGGACGTAGATGCGCACGGATGATATGATAAAGTGATACAGTGGTGAATACTTCGACGGCGCGGCTACGAGTCTCTACGCATCTCTACGCGCCTGAAGCATGGAGGCGAGGCGGAGTTGTCCCAGGCTCCGCTTCAGAGCCCCGAAGCACTCGCCACTGAGGACCCCGTCGTCTTGGAGACGCCGGGCACGGGTCGTCAGGAACCTTAGCAAGGAACACTCGCTCTGCGGCTCTACGCTCTGATGCTGGCCCAAACCAACTTGTACACTTGTAGCACCTAGGACCTATAGGACCTAGGAGCTTGGAGATGCTCGGCGCCGTCACGGGAAGGCTCTCCTCGTAGTTGGCTTCCTCGGCTACCTCAGGAAACCAATCAAATGCACCGTCTGAGTCTGAGCACTCTTCGTCCGAGTTGTGCCTCCAAGGAAAGCTCTGCCTCGGGATTCACGGAGAGGCAGAAGCGCGCCCAGCCCGTCGTCTGCTTCACGCGGTGCTCCGTAGAAGTTATGGAGAAGCCTCCGCAGTCCGTGCGCGCCGTATGCTCGATGTAGAGGCAGGGGGCGCTCCGACTTCCGTTGTTCTTGATGCTGTACAGAGTGATCACACGGTTGCGATGATCTAGGACAACCTTGCTGAGCCGTCCGTGCTCATCTTGCTCCACTCGCGTCCGCACCACGCGGTCCTCCTGCATCTCTGCGGGCTTCAGGCGCGTCACGGAGAGGGTTGTGTCCTTCAAGGTGCCCGGCGGACTACAAACGAATTCGGGACGAGACCCCTTTGCCTGCTACTCACAGCTTCGCGTCTCAACCGTGTCGGGGTCCCATCCTCCCCGAGCTCAAAGAGTTGATCGTCACCCGGAATCATCGGCGCAAACTGGCACTGGGCAACGAAGCGGCCGCCGTCCAACACGTTGACGCTACCGTTAGCGAGCACGTGGGCCGAGGTGTTCACCACGTGCACCGCGCGCTTCACACAGACCTCAGATTCCTTGGGGTCATAAACAAGGACGCGGTCGCCCTGAATGCTGTGTTGAAAGATGGGGACGATGGCCGTCTCCTTGGAGTGGATGGTCACCTGCTCTGCGCATCTCTGCACGCACCAGAGACTAGAATTCTTGCTGGTTTGGGACCCTACTAGTACTCACTAGCAAACGGCTTGCGAGCCTTGTCTTGCACGTGGTACAACACGTGTTCTGCGAGCCCCTTGGTGGCCAGGCCTTCCAAGGATTCGAAACAATCCTTGCCGGGCTTTTGCTCTCCAGCCGCTTCGCCCCTTAACCGCAGGACCAGGTGGAGAGTCGATTCTTTCTGGATGTTGTAATCTGCAAGCTTGAAATAATCCTCAAGCTGCTTCCCTGCGAAGATGAGGCGCTGCTGGTCCGGTGGGATGCCCTCCTTGTCCTGTGACACAAACACACCGATCCTAGCAGAAAGGTCCCGAAGACGTCATTAAATTTGACTTTTAAGCCTGTGGGTCCTGGATTTTGCTTTTGACATTCTCGACCGAATCACTGGGGCTCACCTCCGCGGGATCACAAGATATCTATGGCATGGCGAAAGTTAGAAAGTTACCACAGACTCAATAAGAAATACTCCTGGATGCTGTAACCGCCTCCAATGTGATGGTCTTGCCCGTCAGCGTTTTGATGAAAATCTGCATTCCCCCACCAGTCGTTCGAGCCTCATTCACGATCTTGGCCAGCTCTTGTCCTTGAACGATCACAACTGATAACCCCCCCCCTTCCACATTTCATGCATATACCTGAACCCACGCACTGCCAGACACACACTTTTTATGAGAAAGAAGCGGCAAGCGGCCTGTTGAGTGCGACCGCTCTCGGATGCTCTTGAAAGCAGGACGCCGCGGCTCTTGGAGCACGCAGCTGTGATGTATCCCGGGTACTGGAAAGGAAGAAGACAAACCCCTAAACAACACCGACCATCGAGGCAAGTCGACAATGTATCATATTGACGGCAGAGTTGGTAAGAGCCTGAGCCCATTGCTTAGCCCATTGTCGGGGATAAGCCTGCGCAACCTTGGTCCAGGGAATATTCTGTGGGGACCTGCCGCTTGTGCATATGAGGCCGACCAGTGCGGCCACAGAGCTTGTTATAGAGCAAACACCGCTGACAGGGAGCCTCGGACATACACATCCAAGCGGACGCCCTAGTAGATCTTCGCCAGTAGCAGCCACATTGGCAATGATCTGCAATGACAGCTTGGTGGCCACGGTGGCCGCACAGCGATCGGATTGGATTGGAGCGGTTTTGAAGAGTTTGCTGCCACGAGGGTTCTCGAGGCAGACCGGTATGCGGGCACGAATGCAAGCTTTGATGATGTCAGCACTGGAATGCATGACATGATTGCCGAGATTCACAGAGCGAAAGCGCTGACCAGATAGCCAGGAGATGACGATTGGTGCGCGAAACCGGGTCGTCCTGGACAATCGACAAAGAATCACACGGGATTCCGAGCCACTGCCCGAGGACCGTGCTGTTAGCAATCCAGCCTTGCAGAACTCGAAGCACCACCGAAAAACCCAGATCCTTGCACGGCCACGCGTTCACATCGAGTGCGACAGCGGTATAACCAAGAGAGCAAAAGGCTCGGCAAAAGATATCCGACCCAGCGAAAAGCACAAGGAAGACCTCCTTTTTGTGCAATACGGCTGATTCCTTGGCTCAGTAAAGCTTGTTGCGAAGGTACTTCCGAATTTGGTGCCAAAGAAGCTGGGCAGCGGATGAAACATCGTCTGCAACAGACTCGCTGACGAACTGGTCGGCTGCTCCAGAACTGCTGGGAGGACTTCTGCCGCACGCGTGAGCTCTCTCTGCATCGGCATCAGGTGCACTTGGTGCTGGGCCACGGTTGCCTTTTCGTGCCGCGGCGTTTGATTTCCTTGAACGGTGTCCCCAGCAGCCTCAGATGTGACTGGCAGCGCCATGCCTGTTTCCGTAAAATGTGGCCCCCAGCCCTTCTAGATGTAGCACTGAACAGGCCAGCTTGAACTCGCATTCAACTGAGTGCACGTGAACGGAACGAGGAACGCGGCCATAGCCCGCTGTTTTGATGAGTGCGGCCAGGCACGGCAGCAGGAAGTCCACCTAAGGGCTGATCGGCCGATGAGGATACTCTCGTCGAAGATGTTCGTTTTGCTCCGGGTGCTTGACTCGCCAGCTGACGGAGCGAGGATTACGCCCCACGCCGGCAGTTCGGACAGCTTTGCTGGTGGTACGATTTGATGCGTGCGCAAAACTGTGAGCTCTTCAGGCAGGGGCGTAGACGAGTCCCTTGGCGAATAGAGCGGCCGAGTGCCGCGAGCGCCACCCGGGGAGTGGGCAGCCGCATCATGGGTGGAGCAAGGTTTTCGATAGCCGTCCAACGCATGAGTGCTCCTTGGCAGGCGCATGGTCCCGGACTTGCCGAAGTCTGAAAGCCGCGAACGTGTACTCCGTGGCGCTCACGTCCTAGCCTTGTGCATACAACTCGTTCAGGTAGGCTGGTAACAGGGCATCCCAATCCTGGCTCATTGAGAAATGCGCGAGGCTCCACTGGAGGCTCCACTCCAACAAGACGTCCACAGTGCGGTAGTAGCGGATCTGGGTGGAGCGGATCTGGGTGGAGGTCTTGCGCACCTTGTTAACCTCCAGGAAGGACGACTGTGCCCCGGCCAGCACAGCTGCTGTGTCGGGCGCGATAGCTGGGATTTCCTTGCGCTTTCTTGTCGAGCTCTGCACTTTTGTATGTCCCCCTTCTGGCGGCCGCAGCGCCCGAGTGAACCACACCATCGGAAGCGGAGGAGGGAGGCGAAACGATGCCCGCGCCTCATGAGACAACAGGCTTGCGAGAGAGAGACGATCAGCACAATTTTTCTCAGATTGAATCCACCTGATGTTAAACTTCGAATCGCTAGCTAGGGCGAGGGCGCAAATTTAAGTTGCCGACAGGACTGGTTCGTGAAATGAGCACCAGTATACCGCGGCCTTTGCAGCAAGCCAGAGCTAATGCAGGGTTGTCGACAAGGGAAAGGTGCCTTTGGCAACCGCCCTGTTGGGGACGGAGCTTATGGCCTGAGATCATTGCCCTCCCCTCTGCTCCCAAGATGTTTTCCTCAAACTGCCATGCTCAAGATGACCCGCCACTCCGCAGACATAAGGATGTCAACAGGCACCTCTCTGAACTCGGATTCGTGAAGTCGCGCGAACGCGTACTGGTCCTGCACCTCGCCGGGACTAGCATGGATGACCTGACCGAGAGAGCCGTTGCGAGCCTTCACGGCTCCCGCGACAGTGTATCTCCAATGTTCGCAGGTCCTACCGCACCGGGCCACAACAAGAGGATCAAGTACCCGTTCACACGCTCCGTATAGCCGACCTCGCTGCTGTCAGTGGCAGTAATAGTGGGTGACCACGCCAAGTCCAAATAGGAATACATGAGGAGGAGGAGTGAGGAGGGCTGGAGGATCTCGTTGCGAGCAGCCGTCCACAAAGAGCTTGACGGGGTAGTGCACCGTTTTCACCAGCGAAGAGCTGAAAACCGATAGGCCTGCGAGCCGGAGCTTCCATATCTTCGCCGTGGCCAGTGAAATCGTTCTGGTCTCCCCGTCTGTCTTGAGCCCTAAATCCTCAACGACAGCCTGCGCAGGCTCACTTCGTGAATGGCTAAGCCCCAGCTTTCAAGACTGTTCCGCATCCCATCAAATGCAATCTGAACCTGCCGGATCAACTCCGCAAACGAAGAAGTTGTCGACATACTGGGCGTGCACCACTCTATCTGAGTTGGCTGGGCCCGCCCACGCATGGTCCTCAATTCGGTCGTCCATCTTCAGTCCTGCCTGGAGCACTGAGTGCTCCAACAGTTTTTGGCAGAAGAAAAAAACTGCGGAAACCAAGCACAGCGGAAGTTCGGGCTCAACCCTCTTTTCTACACGCAGCTCAAGGGCCCTGTGATTGCGGCTGGTCGAGACACAAGGCTGGGGACACCCTGAAGTGTTTGATGATTCAGTCGCCCGAACCCACAGCGCATGGCACAGCATAGATACTTCTTTTGTCTTGAGCCAAAGTCGACCCGTTGTGTAAAGCACCTCGCTCCAGGAGAACTTCTTTCCTTCAGGGCGCACCAGTCGCAGTCTTTGACGGGTGAAACGAAGCCTACAGGTGACCTGCCGTTTGGCAAGGTTGTGGGAGGTCTTTTGCCCCCTATTCCACCAGCTTCACGGGTAGCTTTCACTACCCGCTCCATTGGTCTAGCCCACCAGTGTACTGAAGTACTGGGTACACCAGTTCACTGGTTGGCCTTTTTGGCTCACCAGTCCTTTTGAGCTCTTTGGCCCGCCTCACCAGGTTCTGTGTCCACCAGCTCCTGGTCCTACAGGCCACCAGTCTGGCTACTGGTACACCAGATTCGTACTCCACCAGTTTACTGGTTTCAGAGCACCAGTTTGGCGACTGGTAACGCCAGTCTGGGCTCTGGACTGGCCTAGGCGCGGCTTGACTCTGAGGTCCCTATGCTGGGTGCCGGGAAGGGAACAAGGGTCCAAGATTTCCCAGGGACCAAGTTGTGCGGCTTGTCGTCAGCCAACACAAATTGGCTCAGGAGGCCTTCTGGAGAGATCCCAAGCACCTGCGACTGGACAAGACAGTGCATGAGATCGGAGTAGCTCGCCTCAATCAACCGGCGGCGCGCGAAATCCCTGAGGCCCACGGTTAAGGCTTCCAGATCATTGTGGTACGTCTGGATGATTGCACACAGGGTTTCTTTGAGACCCGCGTCGTGTTTTTGGACCATTTTCCAAAAACCACCAGCCTTGCGCATATTGGGGAACGCTGCGTGCTGGTTCTCACTATACGGTTCCCATCCATTGCAATCCAGGAGAACAATTTCAGGAATGCATCCTGGAGCACCAGGCCGTAAATTACGAGAACCAAGGTTGTACTGGCCAAGGTCCCTGGGACTCAAAACTTTGCTCACTAAGGTGATTGAGAACAGAGCCTGGATCACCACAAAGGAGGAAAGGGGTCAACCTTTTCGGCTTCCAGTACCGTCACCCAGGCAGGGTCCTGAGCCTGGTCCTTTAGGCCAAGTTCCACCAGGCGATGGACACCTGCAGCTTTGACCCCACCCATGGTAAGCGGGCCAAAGAGTCGGCTGACTCTCTGTTCAGTATCTTGAGGATACTGGGAGATTTTCCAGACCCTATCTGATGCATGCGGCGCTGCACAGACGATTCTGGAGCCACCGAGCCCCAAAACCTGGAGCTGCACACTGGTAGCACCAGTTTTGTCTGCGTTCTGGTACCTGACACTCATAACAGGGCGGTAGCGAGAGTGACATGGTTTTACCGAAGCCTTTTTCACCTCCACTCGGAATTCCATGGTCTCCGAGTAATTGGGCATTGGGTGCCCCGTTGATCCCGGTGTCACTGGGGCTTCCCGCAGCACAATTGGCTCATACACTGAGTCCGTGCTGGTCTGCTCTCCTCTGTCCTCCTCTTTTGCCTGGCTGGCTTCCTCTAGTTCCTCCACCGGGCCCTCAGGTGACTGCCCGGTTCAGCACCAGGAGGTTCAACCTTGACCTCTAGTTTGCTTTCCTGGTTTTCACCAGGTTCTATGCTAGAGGCTGCGTTGGGGTGGCTGACTGCCTGGTCTCCTGGCTGCTCCTGGGGTCCCCAGGTTTGCTTGCATCTGGGTTTTCCTCGCCTGGGCCCCCCAGGTTCACTTCAATCATGGCGGCGTCGCGTGGAGAATCGGCCGGCAGTTGGCTCAATCTCCATGTCCGCCATGGCTTGCCTGGCCTCTTCAGTGGATGCCTGGTCTTCTTTCTCCTAGTTGACACCAGGTTTGTTAGGCTCTGGTTCCGGCTGGTTCGCCTCCTCACAATCACTGGAGGACTCGGAGCTACTTTGCTCAGGCTTGGCAGCTGCTGCTGCCGCTGCTGCTGGCTCCTCTCTACCCCTTTGCCTGGCCTGAGCTCCTTCCTTTATCAGCCGAAGGAACTTCTCACTAGGTCTGGCCTCACTGGCTGAGGCCTTGGGTTCAGCGTCCGACTCCGAGTAGTAGGAATACTCTGCGTCTTGCTCCTGCCTTGCCTTAGCACTGGGGCCTGGTTCGGTCACCAGGGGTCGTTTCTTTGCAGGGGGAAGCGGTGGCGGGGTCTTCCCTGGCCCTTTTCCTCCCGTCTCCTTTCCTTTTTCCTTCCCTTTGCTCTCAATACCCTTGGCTTTGCCTTTTCTTTCTTTGCCTTTGGCATTTTTTTTGCCTTTAGGGTCTCCCTTTTCCAGGCGCAGGCTTTCCGGAAGTGGGATTCCCCTGCTGGTTTCACCAGCCGCACGTTCACGCTTGCCTGGGCGGTTGGTGTTGTACCAGCGTTTGTNTCCGGAAGTGGGATTCCCCTGCTGGTTTCACCAGCCGCACGTTCACGCTTGCCTGGGCGGTTGGTGTTGTACCAGCGTTTGTAGGGTGTAAGCGGGGTTCGAGCAGGCGTGTTTCCTTTACCTGGTGCTGCACCATGTCTTTGTGCCGACTCAGAAGATGGCTCCGCTGGTTGGTCACCAGCTTGCCTTGGTGCCTGGCCTTCACCAGGACTTTCTGCCATGGCCTTCCTACCTGGCTGGGCACCCCAGCCACACTGAAAGCCAAAAGCTGCAGCACTTAAAACTTCAACTTTGTCTGGCGACCTTTTTCCTCGCTGGTAGCCTTGGCTTTNCATGGCCTTCCTACCTGGCTGGGCACCCCAGCCACACTGAAAGCCAAAAGCTGCAGCACTTAAAACTTCAACTTTGTCTGGCGACCTTTTTCCTCGCTGGTAGCCTTGGCTTTGCCTTTAGCTTTGGGCTTGGCTTTGGTTTTGGGGGCCTTGTTGTTTACCTGGGGGCCTAGTTGCTTGTCAGTGGTTGCTGGATCAAGGGGGTTCTCACCGCCAGCATTCTTTCCACCACTTTCGGGTTCTTTGCAAGACTCCGCATCATCTCCCTGGCTCCGGCTTGGGTGGTCGGGTGTTGGCTGCACCTGCCCGACTTCAGGAGGGTTTGGGGCCTTTCTGGTGAAATGGTTTGAGGCCACCCCAACACCAGAAAAGGCGGCACCACCCATCATGGTTTCGTCACCATTACCATCACCAGTGTGGTTTGGAGCCTGGTTTGAGTCACCTGAGGGACCAAGGGCCTCCTTCCTGGGATCCTTACGAAGCAGGCCCTGAGACTGGAAAAAACCCTCTTTCTTCGGCGCGGACTTTTTAATGCATCTCACGATCCACTGGTCCTTGNACCAAGGGCCTCCTTCCTGGGATCCTTACGAAGCAGGCCCTGAGACTGGAAAAAACCCTCTTTCTTCGGCGCGGACTTTTTAATGCATCTCACGATCCACTGGTCCTTGCCCGTGTAGATCTGTTTGCATGGCTTTGCCAAACCTGACGCAAGCTGCGCCATACCTACCCATTGTCGTAGGCCACATCGGCAGCATAGCCACATTTTGCCACCATTCACCATTTGGTGAGATGTGTGCTCCCCCATTTGGGGAGCCGATGGTTCCCGCCACTCGCAAGTGTGGCGCACTTTTTTGTCAAAGCTGACCCTGCTGTCGACTTGCTCCACGTAGAACCCACATGTGCTGCACTTGANATTTGGGGAGCCGATGGTTCCCGCCACTCGCAAGTGTGGCGCACTTTTTTGTCAAAGCTGACCCTGCTGTCGACTTGCTCCACGTAGAACCCACATGTGCTGCACTTGATACACAAGTTGTCTCGCGATCTATGGCCTTCAACCCAGGTGTGGCCAGTGTCAGGCCCTGTTCCAGCTAACAGGGCCTCCAACTGTTGCCTTTTGTTGGGTTCACCAGCTCTCTGTTTCACCGTCGGCTGGGCTGGTTTACCACCAACTTTGGGCAGGCGCCGCTTGCCTGGGACCCCATGCTTCTTGACTTTGGGATCTGACTTCCGTTTCTCTCCAGGGGCCTGTCGCTTGCCATCCTGAAGTTCAGCTGGGAAGACCACTTGTGGTCCCTCATCCTTGTCGCTCTGGAAAATGTGCTGAGCACGAGAAGCCAGCAACAAGTTGATTTGGACGACCGCCTCATCCTTGATGANATCCTGAAGTTCAGCTGGGAAGACCACTTGTGGTCCCTCATCCTTGTCGCTCTGGAAAATGTGCTGAGCACGAGAAGCCAGCAACAAGTTGATTTGGACGACCGCCTCATCCTTGATGACGACGCGCTGCTCCCAGTCCAAGTCTCTGCGCTGGTTTGCTGCGTCCTGCACCAGTCGATCCACTTCCTGGTTTGCCTGCCATCGCCACCAGTTTTCCGCCCCAAACTTCTCTTCGAAAACAGCTCTGGGCGGGTGTGAGTTGATCCAGGTAAGCTGCAGGCGTTCCGAGTGCTCTCTGAGTTCCTGGAAGAGGTCCTCGGATTTCCATCCTGGCGGCCGCTTGAGAATCTGAGGCACGCCCTTACAGTCTNAGGTAAGCTGCAGGCGTTCCGAGTGCTCTCTGAGTTCCTGGAAGAGGTCCTCGGATTTCCATCCTGGCGGCCGCTTGAGAATCTGAGGCACGCCCTTACAGTCTAACGTGACATCCGTTACTCCGCTTGTTTTCCTGGCGACGTAAAGGAGAGCGGTGGTTTCTGCCCGGAACACCGTCTGTTCCCCGCATACGGGGCCGACGGCTCTGCCCACCACTCGGATGGTGGTGTCTGTTTTGACAAACGCCACAACTCCCCATGTGAGGACTTGGAATCTTGTGTCTTGCGATGCTCCTGGGCTCCCGTCCGTAGCAAAAAGGAGCTCCTGGTCCTCCACCAGGTCTTGACAGAAGACTCCTTCTTCCACCAACACTTGCTGGTAAGTTGCCGGTCTGGTCTGCACCGGTCCCAGACCACGGAGCCACAAGCTGGGATCCGGGTACTGTGCCCTGAACCTTGCGAATTCCGCAGGCTCAACTAGGTGGCTTTTCCACCAACTGCACTCCCACATCACATGTTGTAGGGTGGCTTCCTGGTTGCACCTGGTACACCAGGCCCCTCTGCCATGCCTGATTGCAGAGCCTTATTCTTCACACCCTTGCACTGCTTCAGGGCCTTGCGCGGAGCCTGCCACTCAATCCCTTCATGGAGGGTTTGCCCGTTTTCGCCACAAGCGAGGGCCTCCCACCTCCATTGGTCACACGTCTTCTTGAGTCGCAAGCTCAACAGGTGCATGCTGCCTCGATCAAGCAAGTCAAACTTTTCCTCCCCGGCCTGCCACTTGGTGAGGGAGGACGCCTTCCAGCCCAAGGCCTTGAGGTAACAGGCTGCAGCCCCAAAAGGCCCAACCACAATTCGCCACGGCTCTTTGTGGTGTTTGATCCTGGTCATCCAGTGGTCAAAAGCCACTTCCAGCTCCGTCAGAGGGGACTGCGTCCACGACACCAGCAATTTGTGCAGAAAACGAAAATGCTGGTTCATGATCGTGAAGGCTGGATCATCATGCTTGTAGGAGGTCTGCTCNACTGCGTCCACGACACCAGCAATTTGTGCAGAAAACGAAAATGCTGGTTCATGATCGTGAAGGCTGGATCATCATGCTTGTAGGAGGTCTGCTCGATAACCGCCTCTGTCGAGCCAAGGTTCATCCTCCCCAACACTACAGCATGTTGGTGGCGTACCCACTTTAGCCTCTTCGGCGCAAGCCCCATCGCCATGTGGCCATAGAGCGCAGCGCCAAACACACTTTGCTTGCATGCCTTGGCCTGGGCACTCTGCGTTGGTGCAAGCTGCACCAGCCGCCTTTGGCGCTGGTTTCCTTTGCTGAACCTGGCTTTGTGGGTAGCCAGTCTCCGCCGACGACCCCAACTGGAATCCACCCCAAGATCCTTTGCCAAGCTTTGAACCTAGGGGTCCCCTTCTTTAAGAAGTTTGTTGAGTTCCTTTTCTGCTCTGGTGTTGCTGCAAATCCACACACTCTTCCCGGCGCTAAGGGGAAGTTTGGCCTCATCCAGCTTGCTCTTGACTCGTTGCCACACCAGGTAAGCTTTCTTCGCGCACGCCTTGGCATCCTGGTACAGAACATCGAACCCAGTGTCGTCGATATATAAATCAACGTGGCACTTGGGTGGTCCCCGCCAGATTGGTTCCACCACTTCATGCATTATGAGTTTCGATAGTCCTGGTGCGAGTGGGCNCCCCGCCAGATTGGTTCCACCACTTCATGCATTATGAGTTTCGATAGTCCTGGTGCGAGTGGGCATCCAGCCACTATTCCTTTCGTGGCCACAAGAGGGGCGCTCAGCATGCTTTCGGCGCAGAGATGCCTCTTGCCTCTGTAGGTTTGCATTGCGCCGTGGAGGAGCAAAGTTGGGTAGTTGTGACGGAAGGCAGCAGCTACTAAGGCGGCATGCTCAACGTTTTCGTAGAACCCTTTGAGGTCGAGCAGCAAAGTGATCCCTGTTTTGCCACTTTGCCTCGTAACCTCACCTTTGATGACCCGGGTCACCGCCACTTC
>BGNK01006388.1:401-27453 GCA_003297005.1 Symbiodinium sp. clade A Y106
GTAGCTCTGGCACGGCGATGCCAGGTGGGACTGCGCCTGTAAAGTCCAATGGCTGAGGCGTGCTACGGGCACCTGGGGCCTACAGCAATCCGACGCTCCTGTCGGTCTTCTGAGCCCTACAGTAAGGCCAATGCATATACTGTATGAGAACATGGACCCTTATAGGGGTGCATACAAATCCTAGAACGGCATCGTCATGCTCCGACAGAAGAAACCTACTTTAAAGGATCATGGGACTTAGTAACTCAACAAGGGTTTCTTAACAGGTTCTACGAGGGATCTGTAGGGGTTGAGATTTCACGGGTAATCGGACTTAGTAAATAGTTGTGCAATACATACATACTGAAACTGTTTTTTTCTGGCTGGTTATGATTCAGTTATGATAGCCCCTCCGGTACGTATGACCTTACTTACTAAGCCCGCCCCTAAACCCTAAACCCTACACTATAAATGTAACAATGCACCCAAAGCCAAAGCAAAGGCACTTCGGGAAGTGATTGATCCGCTGGCAGTAGCCAACCTGCAAGGTCGATTTAAGGCTTTGGGTTGAGGGGTTTAGGTTTTAGGGGTTTAGTAGTCCTTGTCCCTAAACTCTAAACCCTAAAACCTAAGTCAGGAGGAATGATGGATCTTTCGTGGCTCTCATGAACCACGGTTGGTGTGCGGTGAGAAGGTGAACAGTGAAGGGCTGTCGGGGTTACGGAATGCATCTACCTGTTATGCACTGGTGGACCTAACCCTGTAGAGCCCTGAATTAAAACCCCCGAAAGCCCCAAGCCGCGAAGACAAACCCCTCAGGGCTCAAAACCAAAAGACGCCCTAATGCTTCGATCACAGCTACTTCCAACACCGCCGCCGAAAGACGTGTGAGCTCGGGCAAACCTTTAAAGGACCCTCAGTCCTGTTCTACACAACTACTATCCGAAAAACGAGTACCAATGCACTGGGTCCATTGGACCTGTAACCTCCGCAAGTCTCAGACATGCCAGTTTGACATAGCGATTGTTGTTGAGGTCGGACGAATACTTCCCATCGCAGGAGGAGTAGGTCCTGGCATGTTTGGCGGTATGGTGCCCTCGGGAAAACCCCCAAACCAAAGACTCCGAAGCCCAGAGATAAGCCGATGCAGAAGCAAAACGAACGATTTCGGGCTGGGCGGATCTGGCGGACCGAACATGTTAGGGTTAGGGTTTAGGGTTTAGGGTTTAGGCTTTTGTGTTTAGGGTACTTGAGGGCTTTAGAGCTTTGTGGCTTCTAGCTTCTGCACTGGCCAGGTTGGGGAGCTCGAAGTATACGGGGGATTCGGGAAACGGTGGAGCTCTAACAGAGACACTCAAAATTACGAGGATCCTTAGTATCAAAGCAGTCCCTGAACTGGAAGCCAGTTAAAGCTCTCTGCAACACCAAGTTAAGATACGTGGGCTGTATGTTGGTAGCATCTCCACAGTGTATAGATGCACTCACATTCCTAAGGAGTTTGATCTACACCCACCACAACCCGGGTAGAAACCTTACTACTTTAGTTTGAGTTCAGGCCGACACACCCTGAAGCTTGGGTATGGTTTTGCTGGGATTAATTTCTATATGATGTAGGTACGGAGCTTTTAAGGGTTTAAGCTTCGGTGGCTCGGCAACATCATCTCGCATCAAAGCCGTCAGACCCTTTCTTGACATTTGACAGATGTGGGGGCCCTAATATAGTACCCTAATTAGTAGGATCAATACAAAACGGACCCCAACCGTCTCGCTATGTACCATAACTTCAACCATAGCCACAGCAAGGATAAACTTACTAAGCAGGAACATACTTAACAATGCCCTTAACAGCATGGAACTCAAGATCAATCGCACCAAAGCGCGTGCAGTTGCCGCCGCTGGCATCGGTGAAACCCAGCCACTCGTAGGTTTCACCTCATTTGAGGTGTTTGTGGGCCTTTACTTCTACTGGTCCGTACAAAGATATCGACACGCCTGCATAAAGCGCCAGATCAATCTCCTCAAAACTCGGCCTCCCTCCCCCACCCCACTCACTACCTTCAGACTGTCGGCCTCCACCCCAAAATCACGAATACCATCAATCCGAGTGTAGGCTTTTGGGCCTGTGCTGATCGGCGTCCCTACCATAAGGAAACTCCTGAGCAGTATCACCATGGACCTCATCAGAAAACAGCACCACGGCAATGCCAGTCCCAAACTCTTAAACCCGGAACTGATTCCCTAAACTCAAAACCCTAAACCCTAAACCCTAAAGGTCCTAAACCCTTGGAACTGCTTCCAGAAACGCCAAACCCAAGAGCCTAACCTCAAACGCCAAACCCAAGAGCCATTTCTCGGGACCCGGCATACCGTGTCCGCCGTGCAGATCTTCAAGCACGCCAGGTAGTCCTGGTAATAAAAGGGTTTAGCCTGAAGCTTTAGCGCAGGGTTTTGGGGTTAGAGCAGAGAAAAACTAAGTATGCTGGGACATGTACATAGAGGCCTTTATGACTAGGACTTGTGTGGTAGAGTGGAGTATAAGTACACAGAGGACCATGAGAGAGACTAGTAAACATTATTACTGTATTTGTTATCCATGCTCCTGCTGGTCTCGACTGGCATCTGTCTCTCGGGGGGATGTCTTATACATAAACTCTAAGCCTCAAAGCCCTGGAACACCCTCATCTGAACAGATGTTCAGACTGCTTGCGCGGTTTAGGCCGCGGGAAGCCGGATTTAGCAGGTCGGGGTGCGACGTCTGTCGGAAGTAAGGAGAGTGGCGTGCCTTTATCATATCCGATGGCTCTTCTCCCTCGTCCCGGAAAACAATCAAAGCGATAATACCATCTAGACCGTGGCAGCATAATCCAAAGCAACATCTTGGCCTGATAAACATCGCTTCAGGGGGACTGCTTGTTTAACTGATGCTTCGGCAACATGAAGGACCCAAACCCGGGGCCACTTCAAGGTTTCTGTCAGGAAGGCACTGGCCGGCCTCCGTCTCAGCAGGGCCACTCTGAACCACTTCACAGGTTACCACGTTGCCACCGTAGATGCCTGAGAACCACTATGGGCTATTAGACCCTAAAGATCCCTATTAGGACCCTATTAAGGGTAGATTAAGGTACCCTTAAGGTCTAATAGCCCATAGTGGAAGAGACGCGGCTCGGTGGCACATCTGCACATGCCAACCCCGGCTCCTCCGACCCACCACGGCCAGCAGCCACCCGCCGAAACCCCAGAATTGACAAAACCTCAAGACCCCGAAACATGATGAGCAAACTGCATGATCGAATTGTAGAAGCTTGAATAAATCTTCATGTGCTTTGCCTCGGTATGTTTGTGAAGAAGGCGCAGGAACGCCCTCGTAAAGGTATTCAGGCAAGTGTCCGGCGTCCGTATTCTTAATCTCGGAAGAAACACTCAGCAAACTTGGCAACAGAGTTTCGTATGGGTCCCGTAACCACCTTCAACTACCATAACCTTGTTTTTGTAGGGTTGCCTTTTCAAGTTAATTAATACATAAAAGTAGGTTATGGTAAACTTGGGGTATAACCTCAATTACACCGTGTAAAGGAGGGACCATCATTAGGGTAGACCTCGAAGGCGTGAGCGGCACATACAAGTTCAGGTTTAGGGTTTAGGGATTTATGGATTAGGGTTTAGGGTTTAAGGATTAGGATTCAGGGTGTTAGGGACTAGGGTCTTGGGTAATAGGGAATAGGGTTGAAGGTTTTAGGGGTTAGGGTTTAGAGTTGAGCTGCTAGGAGGCGCCTGCAACGATCCTAAGAGCAGAGTTGTAGTTTGGGGCAAGGGTTGGGTATTTTAATTTTGGGATGTGGGATTCGAGACCCAGACAGCAGTACTACAGAAATATAGACCCGGATAGCTTGCAACGATATGTGTGTGTTGTGTATTGCAGCTCGACGAAGAACTTTTAAGTGGAACCCTGCGAACCCCTTGTGAGCATCGGGGAACTTAACAAGTAAGGGCATAAGTACCCTCATTTTTCATAAGTAGACATGCCTGGTTTCTATCGCTAGCTACTAAGTTCCCCGATCCTTTAAGTAAACCCGAGCCCTAATGATTAAGTCAAGTTATTGGAAGAGGGTTTTGGTGTATAGGATAACATAGTCAGGAATACTACTGACTACTAGTTATGCAGGCTTCTATAATGTAGGGGCCTTAATAATTAGAATAGGCTTTGGGGATATATTGTCTATAATTATCTATAACTATAATAAGGAACTCAGAGGAATAGTATTGGTAATTAATGTGGCCCCGTATATAGTACCAGGCCCAACACAACGGAAGCCGAGGCTCCGGTTGGGTTCGGGCCCTCACAGCCGACCTGGCTCACACGACGGTTGGTTTTTGCTCAAGGACTCTTAACGGTGTGTGTGTGTGTGTGCATTTCGGGGGGGGGTGGGGGGGGGGGTTCTACGAGTCAGGGATTTTCATCAAGGCTCTGTGATGCATTCAGAAGGATTTTGGTAAGGGCTTTGCAGCGGGGCCTTCTTCGAGGGCATCCTAGAACTGAGGTTGACTCTTTTGCAGATAAGCAAGATCTTGCTCTTCGGGGTGGACATTCGGGTCCACTGTGAAACTCCCATGTTGTGGATGCAGGAATTTAGGGTTTAGGGGTTGAGGGTCCCTTTTTCGGTACCGAATATAGTGCGGCACCCTTATAAAAGGACCTCAAAAGGCACCCTAATTTAAGGGGGCACTAATATAGTACCCTTAATAGTAGGATCCTTATTATAAGGACCCCAAAATACGGAACCCCTAATTTTCGGAAGCACCCAAACAGGGTTTAAGGGTCAGGTTTCGGATTGGAGGCTCCAGGGGGCCTGTGTGCTCTCGAGCTGGCCATGTTGCCCAGGGAAGCTGCCAGGACATTGAAAGTGAGGGCTTAGGGTTTAGGGTTTAGGGCTTAGGGTTTATAGAGTTTAGAGCTTAGGGCTTAGGGTTTAGGGTTTAGAGCTTAGAGCTTAGGGCTTAGGGTTTAGGGCTTAGGGTTTATAGAGTTTAGAGCTTAGGGCTTAGGGTTTAGGGTTTAGAGCTCAGGGCTTAGGGTTTAGGGTTCAGGGTTTGTGAAGTCTTGCAGGGTTGAGGGAGGTTGTTGTCTCGGTGTATATAGCGGCTTTCGGGAGTAAGGTTTATGCAAAGAGACCCTGATAACTGTTGTTTCTTTCCCCTTGTGATTGTTTCCATTCGTTCCTCGGCATTCCTCATATATAGGTGGTTTCATCTTATGGCTGTGTCAGCTCTTCATTCTGATCATCTTGATTGTGGTCAACGGTTGTGATCTTCTTCATATTGTTGCAGCCCAGTAAGCTTGACAAAGCCGAACACAATTACAAGCCTGATGGGTCTTGCAGCCTAACCATTTGTGAAGTGCCGAAACCCTGGAGCAGCAAAGGAGCCGTGAACACAACTCGAGTTGCAGGAACCCATGTAGAGAGGGTTCAACCTCAATCCTGCTCCCTCAAAGGCCAAGACCTCAAACCTCGCACCTCAGGCGAAAATGACTTTAACTTCTGACGACTTGCTCTCAGGACAGAGCACCTCGACTGTCCTCAACCCTCCAACGGAGCTGCCCATCGCGTCGGAACACTGGTAATACCTTGCGGAAGGGGCTTCACAGGAGTTGAGGTTGGGGAGTTTGGGGTTCATTTTCTGAGTGAGAGACCATCCTGAATCCCGAAAATCCAGGAGCATACATCCTAAACTCCAATCAAACACAATACCCTCAACCCTACTGTTACAAGTTACAAAAAAAGTCCTACAGCCTAAACCTTAAATCCTTAGCCCCAGACCTAAACCCTAAAACCCCAACCGAAACCCAGAAGCCTAACCCCAAAGCCTCAGAACCCAGTATAGTAGAAGCCAGAAAAATTGGAACATCATTATCCTCATGCTCTTAACGTAAAGAATAGGGAATCCCAACACTAATCACCCTTGATCCATGTTCCAACTTTCTGGGGTTCACCAGAAACCCCTAATCCCTAAACCTTAAACCCTAAAACCTAATCCCTAAACCCCAATTAATCCCTAAACCCTAAACCCGAAACCCTAAACCTTTCTGGGGTTTACTGAATGTTTTGCAGAAGAGGCCTTCTGGTCTCAGGAACTTCGGAGAGTTCGGTTTAGGGTTTAGGGTTCTTTTTTTTTGAGGGCCCTCAAAAAAAAAAGAACCCTAAATCCTAAACCGAACTCTCCGAAGGGTTTAGGGTTTAGGGCTTTTCGGTCCTCTGGTTTTTCATAGGGGCCCTTAGGGGGGCCTTAATGCCCAAACTAAGGACCTAATAAGGCCTGTTTAAGGAAGTAGAGTCCCCTATCCCCCTCCCCTCTACCCCCTAAGCGTCCCTATGATTTTTCTTAGCAGGCTTCAAGATAGGGTTTAAAGAGATTACGATGTCAGGCTCAGGGAAGGGAGGATCGACTAAGGTTAGGTTATGGTTTCGAGAAGGGTTATAATATAGGGGCCCATTATACTATAATCATAATAAGGAACCCCCCCAAAAAATAGTATCGGTAATTATTTAGGCCCCTGTATTACAGCGGTTGATGGACGGCTCATGGTTCAAGGCTTGCCAACAGCTGCCGGCGCAGCTTCTGCTACTCCAAATGCTCCCCCTTACAATGCTGCATTTCAGAAGCGCGGCTTTAGGTCCGGTCTTAGGAATGCAGGGGTATGGAGTCGAGAGGGCTTACCTTGGGTTTGCATGACCAGGAGATTCTAAAAAGCACTTGACGGGTTCCGAAAGCAAACGCCTCGCGACCCGACTCTCTCAACACGATGGTTAGTTATCCGTGAAAACGGATTGAGAGCAAAGGATATGGCTAGGGTCTATTATAGACCCCAGCGATTCTCTTGAACCAAAAGACGGCCGCATCTCGTCACATTTTGCGTTTGTGCTCTAGGCACTTGGAGTTTGGGCTTAAGATGCAATTTCGAGGCCCAGCCCTGGTGGCTCCTGCATTCTTGACCAAATAAATCCCGGATGCCTAATAGCAACGAAAGCGGAAAATCCCAGATCGAATACCCTCGGTCGAATGCTTTAGAACAAGCCTATAGTACCCTTGTAGTATCCCTACTTATAGATCCCTTAAAGGAGCAAGACGGAGTCCGGAGTCCGGTCAAGCTGCACACGGAAGAAGCCGATCTGGTCTGGGTTCACATTGTTGATCTGGGCAAGCCCGAGATTGGGGGAGTCTTTCTTGCGTTTATAGGGGTTCTTTAAGACTTCTGCAGGAGCCCTAAACCCTAAACCCTAAAACCCCCGAACCTTGTGCACAAAACGGAAAATCGTGTAAAATGCCCACAGGACTTCCCGATGGAATCTGAGAGGCTGCGGAGTTGGGGAGCGTGTCTCATAGAGGCGTTACCCTAAGGGTCCAAGCAGTCCTTATTTATTGTTTGTGATACCTAAAAAGGCCCCAAAGTCCTAGAATAGGGAGTACTTGGAGCCTCTGGGTTTACCTAGGGAAGAAGATGAACTTTCGGTACCCTCAACAATAGCTTGGGCTGTCTTGTTCACTAACTCAGTTCATCTGGTCGAACCCATACTCGAGCGGGAGGCGGTGGCGATGGAGGCCAGGCATGTGGCTGGACCCGAGGTGGTGCCTGTGGCCATCAACTTTCCCTAAGTTGGTACTCGTAATGTTGAGGTCAAGGGTCTTTGGATACTTGTCTGTAGTTGGTACTACAAGTAGTACTTGTGACTCTATACATGGCGCCTCGGCCCTTCCATAGAGGGCTGTGGTGCCGAGGTGAACGACTCCAACAATGTGCTGGTAAGGATTTCACAACAGTAGCAGCAATCGTAAAAATTATGCTACCCGCAGTCCACACAGCTCTTTCACGAAGTATGTTGAAGTTCGTGGAACCTCTGCTCCTGGATTCTTCTTGTTGCGACTATCGCTCATTCTGCGTTGCTCATGGTCCACGAGGGTGAACGGTCTCTAAGTTCAGCGGAGATCATAGAATAAATCGGGTCGATGGGGCTGCAGGGCTTGTCATCTTATGAGTGAGAACTTAGAGTCAGGATGTAAGTCTTAGGAATGAAGATTTCTGTACCACACCCGCCTGCTTCCGTGGTCTGGACCGCCATGGAGTCGTGCAGCTTGCAATTCCTCACGATGCCCCCCCCCCCCCCAAGCTGCAGAAACAGTCGTGGTGCATGTTGACATGCCCGTACATCCGTGCGTACATAGACCAGATGTACATGTAACCGTACAGGTATGTGTACATGTGTACGTACATATGTATGTACATGTACATACATATAACAAGCACATTGACATACATATGTACATGTATCTGTACCTGTACACCTGCATGTACATGAATTTCTGTACACATTTATGTCTGCGCCTGTGCATATACGACGATACCCTTACCCTAAGGGTCCAAGTACCTAATAATCATATACTCTCCTAAATATTGAGCTACATAACTACTATCCTAAACCCGAGTACCTAATTATTGGGTCCTTTGGACCCTTAGGGTTNACCCTTACCCTAAGGGTCCAAGTACCTAATAATCATATACTCTCCTAAATATTGAGCTACATAACTACTATCCTAAACCCGAGTACCTAATTATTGGGTCCTTTGGACCCTTAGGGTTAAACACATTTACCATCAGCAAGCTCCAACCAACATCATCCATCTCGCGGTCTTGGGGCCTTTGGGCCCAAGGGTTTGTGGCTCAGGGGCGTTCGGGTATAAACTCTACTGTAGAAAGTAAAGTGCTCAGCTGTCCAGGTGTTATGGGGAATATGAGGACTTTGGCTTCGGGGCTTGGTGTCTCCCTGTCCAGGGTTCGCCCAACGTGCGGATTCGAATCACCAGCTGCAGCTTGGTCACGAGGTCGTCAACGTGGGGTAGTATGAGAAGTAAGCACAGCCTCCCGCAAATGCTCCGCTTTACGGGGCCCTCAGCTAGGTGAGGCTGGAATGATGTTAGAGGTACGTAGCTCATGCGGAACCGATCCTGCTGCATTGAGAATATACTCTTCTCTTTTGCTGGGGCTCTTGGCGCAGGGAAGCAAAGGCAATCTCTCTGTCTATGGCAGTTCGGCCTCCCATCCGTTTGCAGTGGTTCTGGCAGTCCTGATCAAGAGAGGATCGAGTGTTTGGAGCTTACTTCAATGTTCAAGGTTTCAGAGTTCAGCACGGCGGCCTGGCGGCCTGGGTGGTGAGGTTAGGGTTCACGATGGACTTGAGTTAAGCATCGGGGAATTTGGGATTTCGGCTTCGCAGCTGAAAAGTCAAATCAATGCATTTCATTCACCGTTCTTCTTCATGATGATCCCGTCCAGCTGACATGGAAGCCCGAGACGGTTTTCTAGCCGAACAGAAACACGAAAGGTCTAGTTTTGGGTTTAGGACTCCTGGTTCACCAACGGTTGTGAGTCTGGAGAAGTGTTACTGCCGCCACTGCAACTACTTGCCGTGCGTATGTGAGTTCCTCTTCTCTGGACAACAGATGGCCGGGTACATACTCAAAGCTCACATTCAGGCTACATGCAGGTCAACTCCATACAAGAGACGGCCATATGACTTCTGACATCGGTCGTCTTTGCCCTATCTGCATACCGATACCTGCACTACACATAACCCTCCCCGCGGTCACAAGCCCTTTGTCCTCGGCACTTGTCGCATCCATGACCGTCATTGTCGTAGTGTACGACTTTCCATTTACTCCTGGTGGTTTCTTTTCTGGGTTTCTTACAGGATATGCAGATGGAAGGGGGGTTCTGGATTTCTTGCAGGATATGTAGATGGAGTGGGGATGTAGGGGAATTCAGGCACCTACATGATGTCTATGCGTGCCCGTCCTGAGGCGAAGCAGGTCGTAGCACTGGAATCTGTCGCCTGCCGTTTAGGGTCCAGGAGTTTCGGTCTCAAGCTATATTATCATTATTATAGAGTTTAGGGTTCAAGGGTGTCGGTCTTAGTGTTTGGGTTTGGCTTGTCCTCCTTGCCGGCTAAGGGGTAGTTGCAGTAGCCGGGTATGGACTCATACTGCTGATCAGCGAAACCCTGCTGTATCCATAATAAAGGGACTCCCCCACTCCAAGGTCCTCGTGATAATGCGTGATTGCCCTAATCTCAAGCCCCTAACCCTCAACATTTAAAGGTCTCAAGCCCGAAATGACATGAAATCGGAGCCCGGGCTCTTAAGCAAAGCTGGGCTCCTTCAACACCCGGAACATGTAATATCAGAACAAGAAATCCTAAAACCAATAATCCTTAAACCCCAATATCAGCATGATACCAAGTCTTATCACTGTTCAACTGCTCCAGATTTGCTAATAGTTGTGCATGTCGGCCCCAACATCATTGCAGCCCTACGTTCATAACGGTAGCACATATGGCATATGGCCACTCTTGGACATAATTCAAGCAAAGGGTTCATCACAACTGACGATGGTGACCATGTAGGTCAATGTAGGGGATGTAGCGGAGTGTGGACCCGCGACGTGTCTGATTTCCGGAATTCCAATACTTCGCAGCTTGACCCTAACATAATATAGGGTAGAATAGGGTTTTGGGGCCCATTATACTACTATAATTATAGTAAGAGACCACCAAAATAGTATAGGTAATTATTCAGGCCCCTATAGTACGTCAACCAACTGCAGAATGCCGGAGATTCGAGGCTGCAGGTTTAGCCTACATAAACCCTAAACCCCGCATAAATTTCCTGAACCCCTAGTAATTCCAAGATGCGGCGTCACCGCCATAGTAGTCCCTACGGGTCCATGAACTCGTATAGTATATACCTTGGCCTTAGTGTACTCCCTATTCAGGTGCTTTGCGGCCAAGTATATGCTATATGGGTACATGGGCCCTTAGGGAATTCTGGCTTCTTCACTCCCCAACGAGATTCGAAACTCGACCCTCAGAAACCGTCCTTTTCACGGCTCCTTATGATTTCCTTGCTATAAGGCTGAAAAACGTGCGTTCTTCACGGGAGGGTTTACCGTTTACCCCAATCAGACCCTATAAGACCCGCAGCGCGTCAACGCAAGCCTCCCTTAAAAGCCTGCAACTCTGCATGCCGTACACCATGGACCCACCACCCCGCCCCGCCCCACCTGACACAGTCGGGGGCCGCCGGTGGCCGCGCAATCAGTGGCACAGGTGTATGCGCCGGAAGTGGCCTCAACAAGAACCCTTCGGAGTTTGCACTGACTGCAAGGAGGACTTCTTGGCTTGGTTTATACGGCCGTGGTAATGGTAGAAGAGAAAGGAAAGGAACAGCTATTCTGCTTGCATTGCGTGTTTCGAAAATTGCTGCCACATTGACTTTAAAGTCGCGACTGCAGCAAACCTCAACAATCACTCCTCATCAGACGATCTGAATATACGGGCCTTAATAACTTGAACGGGCTTTTGAAGGTATCCTTTACCATACTTTGAAACAAGCGAACTCTACGGAATATTCTGCCTGAGCATTCCCACCTTTGCCTTAGAGCCTCATTACCAAAAAAAAGCTGTCTAGCCTTAGCCTTCAACCAAAAGACTTCTGATTCTTTTTTCCTGCATGGTCCACTTGCCTCTATAGTATAGTCTTCGGCTTGGAGATACCTACGAAATGTTTTCTCTCTCTATATATATTTGTATACATATATATATATATATATCTACGGACATGGGCCGTTTAGGGATTATGGCCGAGGTTCTGGCTGATCTGCGGACGGGATCGGACTCAAATCTCAAAACCCCAAAATCGGGCAAAACAATCTCGGCGAGCCAAAGCTAACCCGACGTCGGACAGCACCGACAACAGGATTTGACAACCGGCGTGAAATCAGCAGCAGCTACCCTAAACCCTTTTTAACAACCCTGAACCCTCAGCCGTAACAGCCGTATCGATCAAAGACCCAAAACCCTGAAAAGCACTATAAACCCTAAACCGTAACGGCCGTATCAATGGAGAATCTGTTCCCTATGAGCGAGCGGCAGTCTCACACATCATCGGCAGATTGTAGGGGCATCGGTAGAGGCCTCCCAGAGACAGAACTCATGCGGTATCACCTGCCTAAGCCCCCTAAACCCTAAACCCTAAACCCCAAACCCCTAAACCCTGAACCCTAAACCCTAAACCCCAAACCCCTAAACCCTGAACCCTAAACCCTAAGGTACTAAGTCTGGATCTATAAGGATCTTCCAGGCTGGCGCAAACGGAGTCTTTTCTATTCAGATAAGTACATCGGAAAGTCACAACAGCAGGCGACAGCCTTCGTAGACTTCTGTGCGCCAGGAGCCACCGAAGGTTTTGTCACGCACATAACAACTAGAGAAGAGTTTCGATGTATGCTACAGTGGATATTCTAGTATACTTACATGGCATGGGACTATAGGGAGGCCCTAGGTGATGTCAGGGCGGACCGAGGCCTGTCCAAAACTCGAAAAGCTCTGCGTATCCAAAATCTCAAGTATGTGGCATCCAAAATCTCAAGTATGTGGATAAAAAGCTCTCTCCCAGTTTCTACACCCCTGAAAACCCTAAAGAGCCCTAGAGACCACAGCCCCGAAACCCTCTGGAACTCTTACTTGGAGAATCAGGGGGAGTCCCTTAACTTGGAAGTATTACATACTTAAACGTACAAATACCTTGTTTTTAGCCCGGGTTACCAAGTCCCATGACACTCCAAGTAAAGAGCTCTAGGAAAAACCTTTTCTGGGCTTAGGGCTTCGGGGTTTAGAGGTGGGGTTTATAGGATTTAGGGGCGTAGGGTTTAGGGTGATGGTGCCTCCTCTGCTGGAGCAGCAGTCGTTGTCACACAACGTCCCGTCTTCTGAGCAGATTGCGACGCTGGAGATGTTCAGGGTTGTGCAAGCTGATAAGAAGCCTAAACCCTAAACCCTAAACCACAGGGGGTTTTCAACTATACATATATATGAGGACCTCTTCGGTGCAAGCGCATAGCAAGGAGCTCAAGACAGGCTTTACTTTCCTGAGGTACTTACATCGTACCGCATTTCCGTCAGGAGGCCGGTTAACTGCAGGACCCGTTGGGTGTTGGGTTCAGTTTGTTCAAGAAACCGAATCGGAGGAGAAGCCAGGGGGCGACATTCGTACTTGCTCTCTTTCTGGAGGAAGCCAAATCTCCACGAGCAGCCTCAGCGAAAGCATCCTACTAGAGGAGCCTAAACAACAAGAACAGGTTCTTGGTACATTATAGCATACGTATCGAATGAAACCCTAAAAAGCCTAAACCTTAAACCCAGCATGAGACCCCAAGAAATAGTAGTATTAAAAATATATGTAGTCCTCTTTATCAAAAGGCAACGCCAGCCCGAGATCCTCGTGGCGCACAGCCGGTGTCCTAAACTCAGGAACCCATAAATCGTGAAACATAGATGCCTCGGATTTAGGGTTTAGGGTTCAGGGCTTGGGGTTTAGAGCTTAGAACCTCTTAACCCAACATCCAGGAATCCGCTCTGCGGGCGCTCTGCGCCTCACAGCTCAATTCCGGAGTTTCTAAATGGCGCCCTCTAGCGAGAATGGAAAAGCTCTTTCAACAACTTGAATACACATATGCTTTTTTTATGAATCTGATATGGCTCCTCTGGCCGAGTCACTGGTGGCTGGGTCCCCACGGATCCGAGGATGCCTGGGAGACGACTCGTCACGGGGTTTGGGTAGCACCCTACCGCCGAAACCCCTCGTCATCAGCATCATGGACATCAAACAGGAAATAACAATTGGAAAACGCGATGTGCAATAACAAGAATACCTCTCACACGACCATAGCCGACCACGACGACGATGGCTTTTACCTATGCCAGTGAAAACTATGTGGAACATCAACGCCGAACAAAATAACCAACGGGGTCAGTGAACTCACCACTGCCATCATCCTCATGTCTAGATTCTGGATGAACATGGTCGTCAATGATGTCACCCGAACTACTACGGCCACCATTATCACTGTCTTCATCATCGCGATCACCAGCGGCCTCGGCAGCAACGTTAAAAAAACACCGAACGCATACTCATTATCCGATTTTCTCTCACGGACCCCTAAACCCTAAACAGACCCCTGAGCAACCCCCCGGGTTTCCGAGGTCAAGGCGGACATGTGAATGAGCTGAGCTCCGCAGGCACGATGAGCGCCTCGGCCAGTACCCAGAATTCGCAGGTTTTGGGCTGTTGGGCTTTGGGTTTCGAGTCCAAGGTTAAGGGCTTGGCTTTTGGCTTTTGATTCGATTTTGCTTAAAACCCCAGAGCTAAGCGTCATCCTCGGGGGGGACCTTCCTCAGATTCCTGCCTCAACACCGGAACAACGTGCTCTAGCTCAGGTGGAACGGATTTCACAGTTTGGGGGTTGAAGGTTTCCCTGCTTGCTGGTTACCCTCATACCTTAGCCCCATAGCTTAGCTTTTTCAGGACACTGCTAGCAGGAAATCACGAAGGAGCTCAATAAAGGTGGGTTTCTTAGGGTCCAGGAAGAGCCTGAACCAGATTGCAGGCCTGCTAGCATGCGGAGTGCGTGTTTTTCCCAATGAGCCGAAAGCCCTAACCGCAAGAGGCAGTTTCTGCAACAGCATCCCTAAACCCAAACCTTCCTGAAGCCCAAACAATAAACCCTACACTTTCCAAACGGGTTTTAATAAGGGAGCCCGAAGAAGGAGGGCAAACGTGCATTTTTGGGGGAACTGCGGGGTTGAAGGCCTGAGCATGAAGGGCAAGAGGTTTGAGGATGAAGAATTTAGCGAGTTTAGCGGTAGAGGTAGAGAATGAAGGGTTTCGGGGTCTCAGGCTTTAGGGTTTAGGGCTCTCCGGGTTGCTGTCAGGCTGAATTCATAAGGTTTAGGAGCAGCGAGCCTTTGGGGGAGATTTGGGCTCGGGATGGCGGTGCACACAGAGAGGTCCGTCCACTTTTCCCCCGTCCATGCAGGCAGAGGCGGTCAGAATCAAGGAGTCTGGCTGACGCACAATGGCAGGACTTGTCAAGAGCCACGGACTAGTTTGGGGCTGTTGGAGTACCGCCCAAAACCTAAAGTCTAGCTTCAGGAACTTGCTGGTAATTCCAGGAGGTGAAGGTGGCTGTTTTGCTGGCGGAAGCGGCGGCGCTGCTGTGGTGATGGTGGCGGTTGTGACAGCACTTGTGCTTGTGCTTGCTCTTGCAGCTGTTCGTTGATGTGATGGCGCGCCGGAGATGCTGGTTCTAGGCTGTTTCGATGTTGCTGGCGGTGGCGATGACGAAGATCCGATGGCGATGGTGCTTGCAGATGATGCGTGGGCGGGTATAAGGGAAGGAGTCACCGGGTTGAACATCTGGGAGTGACTCCAGCCCGCATCTCGACTATCAACCTGTTACGAGGAACCCGAGCCCTGTAGACCCAAGCAGCCGCGGGTTGAGCTCTGGAAGGGGTCTGGACGGGGGATTCGGTGCTTGGGCTCGAAAACTAAGAAGTCTAGAGCACTCTCTCTGAGCCTTAGCTGTTAGGCCCCCGTGTCGCCAACTCCGGCTCACAGCAGCCCGTATCCCTCAGTAACTGTGTCCCAGAAGTCGCAGTTGACCGTTCCGCCACGTTGCAAGCCTTGGCATAGCAGAGCCCCAGGCCTCTAGCTCGACAGTCTTGGCCTACAAGGATATCGAGATACTCGTTTCCAGTAGTAACATCAGCAACCAGCAAATTAGTCGTCGTTGTCGTGGTGGTACAGGAGCAGAAACAGGAGTGCCTTCATCCTGACAAATCCCTCAACCACCTCCGACACCCCAGCCAGGCGAATAGACAGCACAACTGTAACTGCCACGAAGCAGTCTTCATGCCCTAAAACACCGACGCAATTACTCAAACCTCTTAACATGAGCTGAACTTGCTGAACTTCTGAAACCCAGCACGAGGCCCTCAGGAGGCCCCTGTAAGCAGCCCCCAAAGCCCATCGGAGCAGAAAGCCGGCCTCCCTAAACCTGAAGTGCTACTGTTTAGCTTAGGCTGAAAACCCAACCCCTTAGAACCCCAATTTCTTAACTTTTGCTCTAGGCCCCTAAACCCAAGCTCAAACGAATCAGCACTCCTTCTGCCAAGGAAACTCTCCGTCGAGCCAAAGTTGGAAATTTGTGCAAACCTGTTACCAGCGGGGGGGCCTTAATGGCCTGAAGCGGGTTTATGATTGTAATATACTGTCGATATGTACATTAATATAAGGGCATACTATTCCTGATTGTCCACGTCTCTAGATCTGCTGGCATATGCACACCTACATAGTTTGTGGCTTATTCAAACCCTGCAACACCTGACAACCCCACCTGCCCGAGCAAGACACAGCTCCGCATCTCCGATTCGCCCCCGATGTCTGCTCCATAACTACTGCCCTGCAGCCGCCCCTTAAGTATTACCCTCAGGGTCCAAAGGACCCAGTAATTAGGTACTTGGGTTTAGGATAGTAGATAAGTAGCTCGATATTTAGGAGAGTATATGATTATAAGGTACTTGGACCCTTAGGGTTAGGGCGATCATCAGTCTATCGCACACATCCGACTTCGAATGTTGGCCCCTTCTGAGTACTCGCAAAGCCCACAGCCCCTAAGTCTACAGCATGCAGCCCCCAGCGATCTCCCCGAACCCAAGCGCCTGGAGTTCGTCCCCGCCGCTTGGAGGCCCAGGGGACTTAGTAAGTAGGCAATAAGTAGGGTTATCAGTACCCTGAATGGAATGGAGTTACCCCAATCAGAACCCTACTTAAGTCCCCTGGGCCTCCAAGTGCAGTGCTACATTCTAAACCTTACACCCCATGCTCTTCTTGCAGTCCATCTTCTACCGGCAACCCAAATCGTCTCTCGCACCTTGGCCCAACATCCATGTCCAGCACGACATGTCTCGGACCTGCGTCTCAGAACCACCAAATCGTGCAAACAGTCTCTCAAACCCCGACAAGCACTCAACAATCCGGAACCCTCAGCCCTAAACCCCTACAAAACCCTCTAAAGCCCTAACCGGCAACCCTAAAACTCTGCAGTCGGTAAGATCCCAGAGAGCCTTCTGTCGGTGGCCAGAGGCTGGAGGTTGCCGCTTTTGCAAAGTCGGCCCAGAGCGCTTGCATCTGCTGAGATAGCTGCACCTGCTTAGGGTTTAGGAGTCAGGCTTTGGGGGTTCGGTGGTTTAGGGGGTTTAGGGTTTAGGGGTTCGGTGGTTTAGGGATTTAAGGTTTAGGGCCTATGGGGTTTAAGCTTGGATTTTAGGGGTTGATTTCTTGTATGGGGGGGGGGGGGCTTTTGCTTAATGAGGGGCTGTTGTTTTGCTAAGAGGGTTTCGGGGGGTGGCTTTGAATTTAAACCGCTTCTTCTACGGCGGATTCGGGTTCAGGAGAGGGGCTGAACACTTCGAAAGGGCGTCGGTGCATTGTAGGGACTTTAGCGTTTAGTAAAGTGAGAGCGAGAGCGAGCGAATCAGAAAGAGAGAGGGGGAGAGAGCAAGGAGAGAGAGGGAGAAAGAGAGGTAGTGTGTGAGCACATGCTGATTGCTGCCTTTTCAATTGTTGACTGCTGTTGTTGGTATTGGTACTAGTTACTTTTCGAAGCGTTACCACTGTATCACTACATAGTACTACTCTTTCTGTCGTCAGTCTGAATGTAGGTTTAGCTTGCTGTTCTCTCTTCGTTGCAATGTGTGTCTTCATATGTGCTAGGCAGCCCGCCGGGAGCACCCTGGAGGTCTGAGGCGCTCCTAGTATGGCGTAGATGTGTACGGCTTTGCCTCGAGATCGTATCTAAACAATTCTGTTTATCTTGCCTTTAATATGCCCTGAGATCCCATCTTTTGTTCAATAGGAGATAGTATCTAAGCCGTTCTTTTATCTTTTGCTTAATGGGCATTAGGGCTTAGAGCTTGCGATCTGCACCGAGCTTTGGTGCTTAGGGCTTCCAGCTTTAGAGTCTTATGGCCTCGGGCCTCTGTAGCCCGGAGCTACGGGCTACGTGTCGTCGGTTTAGGGGAGTTGGAGGGTTTCGGGATTATGCTTTTGCAGTTAAGGTTAGGTTAGTCTTGAGATTAGGCTTTTGGTCCTGTTTTGCGTTTACTATGCAGCTGGTCTGACAAAACCACGAACACCTCATTACACCAAAATCCTAAACCCTGAATGCCTCAAGGTTGTAGGTGGTAGCCGGAATGCACAAGCTTGTGGGCTTCAGAGACGTAGTCGGCACTATGGCAAGGCACGGCGAGCGGTGCTAGCTTCGGCTCTAACAGTCTCCTTTTGACCAGTATGCTGCGAGTCCGAGTGCTCGAGAGGAGCAGCACAAGTGGTTTCACTTGCATGCCCCCCTTCCCCCTAATTCAGAGATCAGGAAATATTGGCTCCTTATTACTGACTTCCTCTTGTCGTGACTCCTGCTGAAGAGGATCTAGACCCTCGTTCTTCCTCTTCCTTGCTGACTTCATCTCCGGGTCCTCCACTATGCGCCATTGGTGTCGCATGCTGTAGTAGAGCTCGAGTTCCTTGTGGTTTTGAATCTTGGTGAGTGCGTTCGCGAGCTGAGCTTCTGAGTGAACCCATCGCAGAAGAACACCTGTGGTCTCCTGGGCCTCTTTGAGACCCATCAACTCAATATTGGCTCTCTTCTCTGCCCCGTTGATGCTGTACATTGCCGTTGCCAGTTTGTCGTACACATTCCTCGAGTCGGTGATCACACATCCTGGTACCCGAGATACGGTAGCGTCTGGTACCCGAAGGTCAGGCTTGCCATAGACCATCTCGCTCCACTGGTATCGCACGTAGTACAACATGTCCTCCCCGTTCACCGCGGCAGCCGTCTCGGCTGCACCCGGGCTCCTGCACGCTCGGTCGATCCTTGTTGAGTGCCAGCTTATGGGACTTACGGCTTCTACCTCTCCCTTCAGCAAACCTCCTGAAGACGCACCCACAANAGCCGTCTCGGCTGCACCCGGGCTCCTGCACGCTCGGTCGATCCTTGTTGAGTGCCAGCTTATGGGACTTACGGCTTCTACCTCTCCCTTCAGCAAACCTCCTGAAGACGCACCCACAAGGATTCCCTGTGTGCTTCCTCCGTCTACCCGGTTCTGATTGGCGGCGTCAACCCACGTGTAGAAATGTGTCTCTCCTGCATGGCGAGTGATCAACATCTTATGATCCTTGCGAGCTTTGGAGTGTTCCAGGAGTTGGTTGGCTTTAAGGAGTGTCTCTACAGTAGAGCGATTGACCTCGGACAGCATCAAACCTACATCAGCGGAAATGTGAGGAGCTACCTGTTGCGCATGCCAGCTCAACCCTCCTAAGAGGGCTCTAAGTTTTGATTTCTCGGCCTCAGTAGTGGGGTCCTTGCGGTTCTTTCTCCTCGTTGAAGAGATGTTAATGGCTTCAATCCCTTCCGTATACTTGGGTTGTGACAGCTGGAATCCTGTTGCTGTTGTTTCGATCAGTACTCCGCACTGCACAAACGTGTCTTTTTCCCAATCGCCCCACTTGAACCGGTCTTGAATCTTCTGTAAGATAGCTTGCCACTCTGCGTCATCATCTCGACCTCCGAACAAGAAGTCATCCACATGCCCCGAGATCATTCCGCGAGCAACTCCGTCCTTACGCCACATCCACGCACACGAATCTGACCACAATCTTTCCAGGCCTAGGGTGGCTAGGAACTCGGCAACCGATCTNAGCCGTCTCGGCTGCACCCGGGCTCCTGCACGCTCGGTCGATCCTTGTTGAGTGCCAGCTTATGGGACTTACGGCTTCTACCTCTCCCTTCAGCAAACCTCCTGAAGACGCACCCACAAAGATCCCCTGTGTGCTTCCTCCGTCTACCCGGTTCTGATTGGCGGCGTCAACCCACGTGTAGAAATGCGTCTCTCCTGCGTGGCGAGTGATCAACATCTTATGATCCTTGCGAGCTTTGGAGTGTTCCAGAAGTTGGTTGGCTTTAAGGAGTGTCTCTACAGTAGAGCGATTGACCTCGGACAGCATCAAACCTACATCAGCGGAAATGTGGGGAGCTACCTGTTGCGCATGCCAGCTCAATCCTCCTAAGAGGGCTCTAAGTTTCGATTTCTCGGCCTCGGTAGTGGGGGTCTTGCGGTTCTTTCTTCTCGTTGAAGAGATGTTGATGGCTTCAATCCCTTCCGTATACTTGGGTTGTGACAGCTGGAATCCTGTTGCTGTTGTTTCGATCAGTACTCCGCACTGCACAAACGTGTCTTTTTCCCAATCTCCCCACTTGAACCGGTCTTGAATCTTCTGCAAGATAGCTTGCCACTCTGCGTCGTCATCTCGACCTCCGAACAAGAAGTCGTCCACATGCCCCGAGATCATTCCGCGAACAACTCCGTCCTTACGCCACATCCACGCACACGAATCTGACCACAATCTTTCCAGGCCTAGGGTGGCTAGGAACTCGGCAACCGTTTTGTACCATTCCAATGGCGCATCCACTAACCCGTAACATGCACGTCGCAGCCTCGTCACGGATCCTGGGGCGATGCCCATGGCTTCGCAGATCTCGTCGCAGGGTGTACAGTACAGTTCTGATGGGTATTCGCGACCTTGCAAGAATGCTCCACTCACATCGCCCTTCATCAAGCGCCATTGCTTATTGGCCGCCAGTTGTAACATCAGCTGTCGGGACTGGCGTGTCATAACTGGAGCTGTGGTTGCTCGATGTTCGTAGCAAGGGTCTTGGTATCCTAGCAGGACGGCTCTTGCTTTTGGTTTCACGCTTCCATCTTCTTTGACCTTCCATGTCAGGATCCACCTCATACCAACTGCTTGATCCTGGTGGGGTCGGAGATGTTCAGGAAGGGCTTCAAATGCTTTGGCCGCAATGAAATTCTTCACCTCGATGTTCTTGGCCTCGCGAAATCTCTCGCGATCTTCCGGTGTGAGCCTCCTTTCACTCACTTCCACAGCCTTCCGTTTGAGAGCGCCCACAAAGAAACTCCGCGTCTCGCGTGTCAGAGTCTCCATGCCTCTCTTGCTATCCGGTACATCTATAGCCACCTCCACAGCCGCCGAGCTCTCCGTCCAGAAGCTCGTGTGCTCGGCCAGCCAAGCCGAAGGCTTCACCTCTTCGGACCAGTGGCCTGCCCAGGAATACATTCCTCGATGTGGTTCTCCTGGTTCCAATCTTCGGATGGTGCTGGGCTGACTGGTNGTGTGCTCGGCCAGCCAAGCCGAAGGCTTCACCTCTTCGGACCAGTGGCCTGCCCAGGAATACATTCCTCGATGTGGTTCTCCTGGTTCCAATCTTCGGATGGTGCTGGGCTGACTGGTCCCAGATTCCAGATCCATCTCCTGGTCCCCAGGACTGATCTCCGTCATCGGACGCTTGGTGGTGATGCGGTGCCGCGTCGGTGGCGTTTCCTGCAGAGCGTCTTGTGCTCTCGCCCACTCCTCCGCACTTGGCACTTCCCGTGAGATGTCTTGGTACTGATTGCCACCTACTTCTTCAACGAGGCGACTAAAAGTCCAAGGTGTGGCGTCGTGTTCTGTCAGTCCTTCGATCAGCTCTTCTCGCGCACTTGCTGGGCGAAGTTGCTCGGGGCTGCACTTGATTAAGCTTCTCCCCCGCACACACCAGATAGCGTGAGCTGGTCGTCTTTGATTCCTGTCGTCTTTTCGTGTCTCCATAGCCAACACCCGAGCTGGTCCCAGGAATCGCCCCTGGTTTGTGCCTGGGTGCTTCTTGCTTTTGTTGGACTCCTGCGTTCTCCAGAAGTACACGAGGTCCCCAGGGTGGTANGCTGGGCGTTCCATTCTGCCAGGGCCTTCTCTGCCTCGGCTCGAAGCTGAGCCTCTTTCTGGAACTCTTCCAAGGGCCGATTAAGTAAAGGCCCTCGCTCTGCGTCCCCTGGCAAGCTCACCAGCGATCCTGCTGCATCCGGGCTTACACCCAGAACGTGTTGTGCTGGTGAAAAACCTCTCACTAGCTCTCGCTGGTTGAACACCGACACGGCTAAACTCATCAGTTCCTCTGCGCTGGCCTCCTTGTCCGCCTGGACCGTTTTGGTCATCAGCTGCTTCAATCCCTGGATAGCCTGTTCAGCCACCCCGATTTGCCAGTGCGCTTCACCCGGAATAATATCCAAATAGATACCATGCCTATCACAGAACCCTTCGACAGATCCTGCACGGAAACTTCCTGCTGGATCGAGCCTCAATGTCTTGGGCCTTCCAAAGTGCTGGATCCATCCTTCGTTCAGAAAGTTGAGACACAAGGCAGCGCTGGGGGCTTGGGCTTTTCCTTTGGTGAGGATTCTAGCAACTCGATACCGCGAACCTTCATCAACAATCACCATGAAGTTCTGTTGTTCCCCCGTTCCCGGGTGCACCCAATGTCCTACGTCCGCAGTAAGAGTGTGGAACTTCGGTGGGAGAGGCTCTAAAGAGGCAACCTGTCGAGGCTGGATCTTCCGTCTTTCGTCGCACGCTGAACATCGGAAGTTCCTAGCTAACTCCAGGATCCTCGGATCAGCGTTTCGTCGTTTGAGGGCTTCAACCATGTGTCTGATACTTGGCCAGTTGCAGCATGGAGGAGATGCAGTTTACGCTTGAGAGCCTCATCGCCTTTAGGGTCTTGCTTCTTGAGGGGTCCGCTCCATGGGCCTCGAGCCTTGAGAACATAAGCCTGTTCCGTTTCTCCACTGGGTGGTCCTGGGAATCCCAATTGTTGAAGATGTTCTTGCACTTCAGGNCATGGGCCTCGAGCCTTGAGAACATAAGCCTGTTCCGTTTCTCCACTGGGTGGTCCTGGGAATCCCAATTGTTGAAGATGTTCTTGCACTTCAGGGCCTATCTTGGTCCAACCTCGACTGCTGTAGGCACTAATTGTCACCCGATCTCCCTTCCAGTCTTGGGCCCCATGCCACTTCCTACCTGAAAACTGTATCACCTTGTGTCTCACCTCAAACCTCCTGCCTTTCAACCAATGACCCTGGTGTAACCTTCGACTACCTTCCTGACCTGCCTTTCTCAATTCCTCATCCGAACTTTCCACCCACAACTCTCCCCCCTGAAACTGTCCTATTCCAATGACGTAGTTGGGGGTTCCGGGAAGGTTGTGAATGTCTCGGTGGATATCTAGATGACAGTTGTCGTTCACCACGAAAGAAGTGCAGTGTAAAGGCTCAGGACTCCAGTGTTGAAGATATGACAGGATGTACCTACACACTTCGGGAAAGACTTGGGTGTGTTTGGTAACTCCATACTGATTTCCGTAGGAATACAGTCCGAATGCCAAGTATCGGGCCTGTCTTTCTCTGATAGGGCTTCGGTGCTTTGAGCTTGGCTTGTAAGGAAGCTGCTCCAAGATCTGTTCGCACATCTGATGTTCGAAGTTTTGGGTTTCCCTGAGGCGTTGGGCTTGGGTCTCAAGGCTCATTCTTTGGGCTTCATCGACTATGTCAGCTTCAGCATTTTTGGCTAGAGGGTTTCCGAAACACTCTAAACCCTCTTCAAGACTCACTTCCTCCTCAGTACCAAGCCCTTCCGAAATCAAACCTTGTTCCCGAGCCACTGACTCCCGTCCTCTCAAGCAACTCGCACATGACACCGGAACCTTTGCACCTTGGGCCTCCCCACAAACACAGAACTCTCCTTCTCCGAAACCCTCAAGCAAATGCGTCACCCCGGCACACTCCTGGATTGTCCCTTGGTGGGACAGNCATGACACCGGAACCTTTGCACCTTGGGCCTCCCCACAAACACAGAACTCTCCTTCTCCGAAACCCTCAAGCAAATGCGTCACCCCGGCACACTCCTGGATTGTCCCTTGGTGGGACAGCTCTTGGCACAGTAGGCGCCCCACGCGGTTTACGTATTCCGGAGTGTAGTAGTCTTGCTCTTGCATTCGAAGACCTAAACAGCTACCGTGCTTGTACTGTCTACCACACCGGCAGGGCAGTTGCATGCTTTGAGCCAGTCGACTGTGCGTGGTGGCGATTCGCCATCCCTTCTGGATGAACTGCTGGTTCTTGGGGTCCCGGAAGTTCACTCCGCATCCCTTGGTAATTGCTGAGTACAAGCCTTGTTTGGTGAACAACTGCTGGCACACTGGGAGTCTCCAGGCTTGGCTTCGTTCAGGGATCTCAACCGTTACATGAATGCCTAGCTGTACGCACAGCCTCACGATGCATGCCATGCCTACGAGACCTTTCAGTTCCGTGTGCCTCTGTTCCAGGACCTGGGCTTTTTGTTCGGGGCTCTTGTTGTTGAGGTTTTGGAGGGCTGAGTACGAGTCGCACATGGGAGCAATCCACACATGTTGGGGTCTTTCGAGCCTGATGCGTTCTAACTGGAGCTTGAGGCCTTCAGTCTGTCCCAGGGCACAGGCATTCCACGAACCACATTCGACAGCCGCCTCTTTGTTGCCAGTCAATTCGCGGACCTTGTCCGCCAAAGTGCTGCGGGAGCGTCTCCCACATTCCATCAAAAGAGGTCGATCATACCCTGCCAAGGCCTGAAACAAACTAGGAACTATGCTAAAAGACTGCTCCTCCAGGTTCCTAGCCTTCTGCACTCCTAAAAGTAATCCCTCGTCAATCCCGAAACCCTGGCTACTTCGACCTGCGGTGTCCTCGGCATCACTCACTGCTGAGGTCGTGGTGTCACGTTCACAAAGGAGCGGTCCGTCATGCTCTCCTCGTCCGCCTGGGCCTGTTGCTTGCGCGGGCGCTCGGCACGCATGCTGGCCAGCTCGTCCTGGAGCTGGCGGATCATGGTCTCCATCTCGGTCATCTTCTTGGCCTGGTCCTCCACCACCTCGGGAGAGGAGGTCGTTGATCTTGCCGCGTCGTTCTCCTTGGGCTTCAAGAGCGGCTTGGGGGCTGCCTTGGGAATCCTCGGTGTCGGATTCCCGGAAGAAGACGTCCCGCGAGTCGGATAGCCTTTGGGGCGGTTCTCCGTCAGGGTCTCCATGGTCATGCGTGGCTCCAACCAAGCCGCCAAGCGTCGCAAGCGGGGATCCGAGGACTGTGGGTTTTCCCGGGCGGTTTGGACCACCCACTCCCCATAGCTCCGGAGCTCGTTGAGGAACTCGTGGTACCGGCGATCCACATGACGCCCGAAGCCCGCCACGTCCATCGACTCCCCCGGCGTGATCTCCAAGATCTTGCTCATCGCTTTCATCTCGAGTTGCGGCTTGGTTTCGTTCCCTGTAAGGGTGAGGTTCAACTCCTCCGTGCAGTACTGGCTGTTCGTCTTGCTGGCCTTCCGCATCTCCCGCGTCACGTTCTGCAGCGCGGTGGAGGTGAGCTCCCTCTGTGTGGGCTCCTGGTCGCGTCCTTGGAGTTCCAGGAGGCGTTGACGAATTTCCACCTTCGTCCATCCTGGCGCGGGGTGTTCCTGAAACTTCCAGAGCTCCGCCTTCAACTGCTCCTTGGTCATCTTGTACATGGCTGTCGAAGTGCTGAGGAAGAGGCTCCGAAGAACACAAGGTTCGGCTTGATGCTGAAAGGCCTCCAGAGGATTCACTTCTGGTCTCCTGGGGACTCTGGTGATCACATCCAAAACAGCACTTGTCACGGCAAGAGGAAGCAAACGTCACCCTACGTCTACCTTCTCTCTTAGAAAATTTCCTGATCTCTTCATTAACATGACTTGCAGATCGCTCGTTGGATCCGCACCCCGATCCCGTTGATCTTGGGACCTCCGTTTTCTCCACGGGACTAGAGTCACGGAGGAGCTGTCCCTACTCCTCGTCCACGGCGCACTTGGCCACGAACGCTTCCAAACTGGGAACAGCTTGCGTCGTCGTCAAGGATCCTTTGTACCAATCTTCGGTCATGTCCAAAAGTTGGTGACCCGTAGCCGAGCGCTCGGCTCGAATCACTCTACATGGATCCAAATGACGAAAACAAATCAAATCACTTGAAAAATCCACTACAGCACCTAGGTTCCGCAGCGTTTCCACGGACAACAACAAAGGTCCGTTCCCATGGTCAAGACAGTGTACCTTCAGCTGCCCCGGCTTGTTCCCGGCCTGTATCTGTAAGTGGGCAGTCGAAGCACACCTATTCTCCGAACTATTCCCAAATCCGAAAACANGTCCGTTCCCATGGTCAAGACAGTGTACCTTCAGCTGCCCCGGCTTGTTCCCGGCCTGTATCTGTAAGTGGGCAGTCGAAGCACACCTATTCTCCGAACTATTCCCAAATCCGAAAACAAGCCTCTCAGACATGTCGAGCGTGGTGATGCCGGTCTTGCCTCGCTTGTAAGTTGTTTTCGTAACATCTGGGTTGGTTTTCGTTGTATCTGGGTCTGAGATGTTGCCCTCACCATAGAGCCCAAAAAGGCTTCCGAGATAAGCCTGTTTCACTTGAGACACAAGCCCTAAAATATATGACACCNGATGTTGCCCTCACCATAGAGCCCAAAAAGGCTTCCGAGATAAGCCTGTTTCACTTGAGACACAAGCCCTAAAATATATGACACCTAAACCCTGAGCTGGCTTCGTCTGCAAAAAAAAAATCTTAAAATCTGATCCCTAGACCCTGGGCTGGTTTCACTTGAGACACAAACCCTAAAATATATGACACCTAAACCCTGAGCTGGCTTCGTCTGCAAAAAAAAACCTTAAAAAACTGATCCCTAGACCCTGGGCTGGTTTCACTTGAGACACAAACCCTAAAATATATGACACCTAAACCCTGAGCTGGCTTCGTCTGCAAAAAAAAAACCTTAAAATCTGATCCCTAGACCCTGGGCTGGTTTCACTTGAGACACAAACCCTAAAATATATGACACCTAAACCCTGGGCTGGCTTCGTCTGCAAAAAAACCTTAAAATNAAATCTGATCCCTAGACCCTGGGCTGGTTTCACTTGAGACACAAACCCTAAAATATATGACACCTAAACCCTGGGCTGGCTTCGTCTGCAAAAAAACCTTAAAATCTGATCCCTAGACCTTGGGCTGGTTTCACTTGAGACACAAACCCTAAAATATATGACACCTAAACCCTGAGCTGGCTTCGTCTGCAAAAAAACCTTAAAATCTGATCCTTAGCCCCTGGGCTGGTTTCACTTGAGACACAAACCCTAAACTATATGACACCTAGACCCTGAGCTGGGTTCACCTGCAAAAAAACCTAAAAATCT
>BGNK01006389.1:2805-17119 GCA_003297005.1 Symbiodinium sp. clade A Y106
AAGTTTGCAGCTATTCGTAGCGGGACTTGCCCATGTGGTTCTAGTGCTCTTGAAGCACCGGTGCAATGCACTGCCACGTACCTGACGCCAAGCTGAGCGACCGGCTGCGATTGGAATGAGTAGTAGTAGTAGTAGTAGTAGTAGTAGTAGTAGTAGTAGTAGTAGTAGTAGTAGTAGTGGTAGTAGTGGTAGTAGCAGTAGTAGTAGTACTACTACTACTACTACGACGGCTACTTCTGCTACGACTGCTACTACTGCTACTACAGCCACTACTGCCACTGCCACTGCCACTGCCATGGCCACTGCCACTGCTCTTGCTGCTACTGCTACTGCTGCTACTGCTACTGCTGCTACTGCTGCTACTGCTGCTACTGCTAGTACTAGTACTAGTACTAGTACTAGTACTAGTACTAGTACTAGTACTAGTAGCAGTAGTAGTAGAAGAAGTAGTAGTAGCAGCAGAAGTAGAAGTAGAAGCAGTAGTAGTAGTAGTAGTAGGAGTAGTAGTAGTAGTAGTAGCAGTCGTCGTAGTAGAAGTAGAAGTAGAAATAGAAGCAGAAGTAGAAGAAGAAGTAGTAGTAGGAGGACTAGCAAAAGTAGCAGCATTAGTAGTAGTAGTAGTAGTAGTAGTAATAGTAGTAGGAGGGGAGTCGCGGTCGTCGCTGCCGCCGCCGTCGCAGTACTAATAGTCGCAAGATTAGAACCCCGCCTCAACTTCTCCACCGCGGCCCTGAGGAAGTCCTCAGTGCCCCCATGGCCTGTGAGGAATGCCACTACCTCCTCGGGCAACAGCATTGCGCCGGTCTTAGGTCTCTATGACTGTTATGACTTCTTATGCCTTTTAGTGATGATTATCACGGATACTGTGTTGAACATGACTAACACGGTGGCTAGGCCTGTGGTGATTATGCTTACTATGAGGACTATGCTGCTGATGTGAATAATCAAAAGAGATGTTGCGATCTTTCAGAGCTCCACAAATTTGTTGATCGTTCTGGTGAGTGTCTGTGACTGTTGTGTATTACGCGTGCTCTGACTTACTGTGACCGTCGTCACCAACATGAAGTTTCTGACTTGCGTGTGTTGTTTCGGCTGCTCTGAAGAGTAGAACTTATGGTGACAACTGAGGCCGCTTCGAAATTTAGCGTGCATCCCAAAGCATGCGTAGTCCGTTTGGCATTGCTGCTGCTGCTGCTGCTGCTGCTGCTGCGAACTGAAATCCACCAGTTCACTAGACACTCGTCCTGGATGTTGGTGCATTATAGAGCTATGGTGTCCTGAAAGCCGACTATGGGGCTTCTGACTCCTCGACGAAAGTGGCCTTTCGACAGGGTACTGTGAGTACTATGACCTTACCTGCCTCGACAACAACTCGTGTCTTGTCTGTGCGAGCAGTGAGCAGTAGGTAGTACGAGTAGAGTGTCGCAGTGGCAGCAGGAGGAGTAGTAGTAGTAGCAGCAGCAGAGGCAGCAGAAGCAGCAGAAGCAGCAGCAGTAGCAGTGGCAGTGGCGGGAGTCAGTAGCAGTAGCAGCAGGAGCAGTAGCAGTCGCAGTCGCAGTCGCAGTGGCAGTGGCAGTGGCAGTGGCAGTGGCAGTGGCAGTGGCNGTTGGGGTTGTTCACCCAACGCACCTCGGTGCGCACAAGCGGGGACACCTCGATGCCGCACGGTGCGGGGCGAGGCTGGGCGTGCGGTGGCGGTGGCGGTGGCAGTCGCAGTAGCAGTAGCAGCAGTAGCAGTAGCAGTAGCAGTAGCAGGTGGAGGAGGAAGAGGAGGAGGACGACGACGGCGAGTTGTGCAAAGACGATAACGGAAACCATCTACACGAAGGTATCGATATCCATACACACACGAGAATGATTGTTGCCAGGCTAGCCGTGGCAACCATCACAGGACAAATCATGATAACAACGACAAGAACTGGAATCGCGCCATAGCCATGAGCTCAAAGAAAGATGGCAGACAGAAGAACTATCAACAGCAGCACAGGCATCAAAAAGGTATTCACAACCATAGCAATCTCACCGGCAGTGTCCTGGCGGCTGGCTGCATGCGCAGATGCCCGCTCGAGGAGTGAGACGACCTTCCGGCGGTCCTCCTCAAATAGCTTTGAAGCCGAAAGCCGTAATCGGCTCCCCACCTCATGCCACATGTGCCACATATGCCACATTCCAACCCAGGCTTCCGCCAATCGAAACTTCGAGCCCTTCGAGCCTCTTCCCCAGCTGTCTTCAGCAGCCCGGCAAGCGTCCGGAGACTCGCGAGGATCTCCTCCGCCTGGCTCCGAGCGCCCCCACGCCCCCATGCCCAAACCCCTGCCATCGACACGCGAAAACTTAATGCTTCAGGCTCCAGCTTCCTTGCAATGCTCGTGGCGGAGCTGCTGTCGCTGCCGTTGCTGTTGTTGCTGTCACGGCTTTGGTGGTGATGGTGCTAATGGTGGACTCGTTTTTGTAGTGGTACTGTCCCTGCCCGGGTTCCCGGCAGGCCTGGCCCACTGTAAGTGCAGAGGCCACACTGAGACGCGGAACTTCCACTATGCAAACCACAGGGGTCAACCCTATGCTCACACGCTGATGCATCTCATGAGGTGCTGCAACTGTAGCTCTTACTCACAAGCCTTCGGCGACAGGAAGCCATCCAGAACAGCCTGCTGAGGGAAGCGGGACAAGGTGGTCCATGATTCCCGTAAACTTGCAAGCTCGACTCCCACGTGCCACAGCAGCTCTGCACCCCAAGCCCAAACGACTTCCAGAGGTGCATCATTTACAAAACAGCCCATTCCCGACAACCGGTGCCTGCACTGCTTCCGCCCCGATTGCAGTGGCCATGGCCGAGAATTTGTCAACTCCCCAATCTGATGCAAAATACGGCCATGCTGTGCTACGATTACATACCATTTGCAGCTAGAACCTTGAAAAACAAACCCTCAACCGTAAATGAAAACTTAGACCCGATTTAAGCCAATTGCCCACGAATCTTCCTTATCGTGACATAGGCACGATCCGTCCTGGCGGCTGCTCTGCTTGGGCCGCTTGCTGCAAGTGCAGCTAAGCACTGGGCCTATGCTAGGGATTGGGGAGCGTTGGAATTATTCTTTTTGCTGTCGGATCCTATCTTGTGGATTCTTCTTTAGGGTCTCGACACACACCGTCTTGAAAACAAAAACCGTGGCCGACTGATTCGCAAGTACCTGCTGTGAATGGGGCTGTGGGGTGTAAGTGTAGCGGCGTTTCAGGCCTTGCCTTCCAAGGCATCTGCTTCTTGGGCAAGAACCTTTGGACCCATGTTCCGGAGGCGGACGAAGTTTTCCTGACAGGTCTGGACTCATAGTTTAGCCGGCAAGGGAGCCTCTGCAGATGAGTCGCGTAGCGAACCCTCCAGTCGTTGCTCGTGGCCAATGTTTCCATCATGGAAACATCTGCCATGTCGCTCGCAGGCACTGGCACCAGAATCACTCAAAAGCCAGTGCCACCCTGGAGCTGCGAGCCCCCGCTGCGAGAATGTACTGCACTGCAGGCGACTGCAGCACTGTCATGGCATGGCAGTGACACCAAGCTGAGAGGTCAAGCGGCAATAGCAAAGCTGTCTCTGGCAGCCCAACGGCACTGAGCTCTTTGCAGCGGAGCCGGTCCATGGAGAACATGAAAAGTCTCGTTTGAAAAATATGAAGCGACGCAACTCTGCAAGCCATTAACTTTCTCGATTGTTTCTGCGTCATGAGCAAAAACCTTTGCAATGCTTGCAGAGGTCGATGACAGAGCCATAGGAAGGCAGGGTAATGGATCGCATCCAACGAGTGATTGCAAGCAACAGCCCCTGGCCTTCTGCTTTGGGCTGTCTGCAAAGGCAAGGCTTCGCTCGATCCTATGCCCCGACGAAAGCGCCGCACGCAAGCTTTCCTCTTTCCTCTCGCACTTCAAGGTTCGGCATTTGCAAGTGCCAAACGCTCGTATGGCGAGTGTCTCTGAAGCTGCTGAAAGCTCGGCAGGCAGCTGCAGGTGTTTACGCGGCTCCCGAAGAGAAGGCTGAGACTGCGAATCTTTCAAGTGCCGGGCTGCTACCGTCTGCGATCTTTGCAAAGTCCGAGCCACGCATTCTAACCTGCTTGACGCATCGCCGTCTCAAAGCGGGCAAAGCCAGCTTGCTGTGGCTTTGCCTTACCTAACGTCCGTCGTCGGGATCTTGCTCATGGGGTGGCATCTACGGGCCAAGGCACTGTCGGATCAGAAGGTCATCTGGGAGTACCGGGTAACTCCGCGTCGGCTGGGCCGTGTTTCTTCCTGGGTACGCCGCGCTGGGACTTTAGGACGTCGCTGAGCCTACATGAAGTTGCAGCCTGCTTTTCCAAAGCCATCACTTGAACACCCGAACACAAGAGAAGGCGAACCGATGAGGCGCCAGCCTCACGATCATCCCGCCAGGTAGGGCGGCTCCGACGGCCGTCATCCCGGCCCTTGGCTCAACGCCGGTGTTGGCTCAACATGTTCAGCGGGATACGGTGGGTTAGAAAGGCCAGGTAGCACTCTGGACATGGATGGGTTGCTTCTCGCATCCACTACCCACAACTTACTCAGCATCCTGAGAGACCTCGGAGGCTTTGATCCTGAAAAAGTCTGCAGGGCCACTCCCGAGGCCCCTGCACTCCGATCGCCGTGGTCGCGCTTTCTCCATCCTTGGTCTTCCTGGAAGATGCGATCAGGGACATGCTAACATGGTAGAGCGGCAATCATACACCCTATCATAACGCCGCACTCCGTACATCTTCACACTACGGGAATATATACATACATACATTCATTCATTCATTCATTCATACATACATACTCATACATACCCATACATACTCATACATACTCATACATACCCATACATACTCATACATACTCATACATACTCATACATACATTCATTCAAAAATACATACATACATACATACATACATATCATTCACTCATACATACTCATACATACTCATACATACATTCATTCATAAATACATGCATACATTCATTCATACATACTCATACATACTCATACATACATTCATTCATAAATACATGCATACATTCATTCATTCATACTCATACATACTCATACATACATTCATTCATAAACACATGCATACATTCATTCATTCATACTCATACATACTCATACATACTCATGCATACTCATACATACTCACACAAACATACATACATACATACGTACATACGTATATTACGTACATAGATACGCACCTACATGTACAAAGATGTTGATACACTTCTGTTTGATATGACCGGATGACCTTTGGAAGACAGAGGCTGGAGGCTCTCGAGCTCTGCAAACCAGTGCAGGTCCAATCTGGGGTCAGGCTGGAAGGTTGTACATGCCAACTCCTCGTAGTCGTAGTCGTAACCATAATCATCGTAGCCACGCTTTTTGTCCCAGTGATCTCCTGCAAGTCAAGCAAGAGCTGGACAAAACGGAGTGTAAATCGCATACCCGCGCTCCTTCATCGCGTCTGGAATGCCCACCCTTGCTTCTACCGTTGTATCCATTCTTGCTGGAGCTCGAATGCCATCCTTAGCGATGAACAGCTTCAGTGTGCGTTTGCACGACCAGCGTTGATGCTGTGACTTGGAGGCCCAGGCGGTCATCGTTCCACTCCTCCTCATCTTCCCACTCCTCCTGATTGCTGCCGTCACTTGGGATGTGCTAGAAATCCATCGCCTATTAACTCTGCCGGCCATATAACAATCGCCGGCAACTAGACCAAAACTTTCCGGGACTCAGGCAATCTCTGCAGCTTAATTTGCAGAGTACGCCCCGAAGTACAGTATTGATCAGATCAAAGTAGGTCTCATTTCTTTTGGTTTGCTTGTAGGTCTCTGAGTCAACTGCTCTAATAGGGCCTGGACTGCTTGGAGAGACGTCATTAGTAGGTGCTTCGGGTCTATATGGAACTTGCTTGTGGGGCTTTCTTGAGCTTTTGGTTCTTTTGACCACGCCTTTGGGCCGTAGGGCTGAAGCGAAGGGGCCTCGGAAGTTGGGGGCTCGGTTTAGCCAAGCGTGGTGTTCCGATCAACGAGGACGGTTCTACTTCCTCAAGCACTCCTCAAAAGCAGGAATGCAAAATTGAAACTTCACCATGTTGACTCAGATTCCTTTCAAAGAATCAAAGAACGACAGTTGCCAGAGTCGGCTTGCCCTGGTAAAAGAATTCCTCGATCCAAGCAGCCGGCCTCCCTCCGCCGGCCTTTGCCGCTGCTTTTTCCACCGCCGGAAGACCAACCTACGGTTTCAGGTCCATGGTTGAGGACTTCCGAACGAAAGAAAGAGGGCGGCTAAGCCCAGCGTAAGCAATAAGACAAGAGGCAGGAAGGTGATGATGGTTGCGCGAAGCAGAGTGAGAAGCAATAAAGCAGAACAGACACGACACGACCACAATGGAATGGAAAAGACGACACAAATGTTGGGGATGATGGGATGATGTACGGATGACATGAAGATGAGGATGCGGATGACATTGGTTGTGAGTGGTCACAATCAAAGTCTTCTTCTCTTGTATCAGGAAGGTTCCTGTCTAACAGGCAACATCATCGCATGCCTAAACAACACAACATATGCGCCATCAGCAAGGAAAGAAGGAAGGAAGGAAGGACCGGAGGAAGGAAGAAGGAACGAACGGAGGGAGGAAGGAAGGAAGGAGGAAGGAAGGAACTGAGGAAGGAAGGAAGGAAGAAAGGAACGAACGGAGGGAGGGAGCGGAGACTCTCTCTATCTCTCCTGATAACAGAACGTGTATAAAGTGTATACATATATATATAAAGAGAGAGAGAGAGAGACAGAGAGAGCGTATCTATTTATCTATCTAAATATACTGATTGCATACATGTAGACATACAGTTGATACATAGACAGAGAGATACATGTATGAAAAAAAAGATGCAGGGCTGCTGCACCCCCACTCCCACCACCCCACCCCATGTATCCCCCGTTTGCCTGTCAAGTAGGTAGTTGTCTTGTTTGGCCTTGTTACTTTGCCCGTCCTTTCCCCGTCTGGTCTTGTTTGGCCTCGTCCCCTCCCCCCCTGTGGAGTGGGGCCTGTGGTCTTTTTGATTGGCCCTGCCCCGCCTGCGGGGGGCAGTGTGTTCTACAGAAGTATGGTATGGTTGCTACCGCTTGTTAGTAAATGTCATCGTTATGTGCCTTGTCCCCTCTCCCCCTGTGGGGTGGGGCCTGTGGTCGTTTTGGTTGGCCCCGCCCCGCCTGTGTGGGGCAGTGTGTTCTACAGAGGTATGGCATGGTTGCTGCCGCTTGTTAGCAGTATTGTCATCGCTACGTGCTCGTTACCATACAAAGTATGATGTTGCTCTTTTCTCCTTGCAAACGGTGCCCCTGTCTCTCCTCTGACGCGGTTCTCCGCTCCTGTGAAGAAAGCACTGGCTGGGATCATTCTCCATCGTCCTCCCTCCCTTTGGTTTGCGTGGGTTCGTCCCGGTTGTGCGGGACCGCTGGGAGCAGGCGGGCCGGGGGCCGGCGACCGGGAGCGATGTATATTTTTTATCCAGATATACACACAAACTTTTCGTATTGACGTACCTTCGCAGAATGGGCGGCATGTTTGACGTGTGATCACGTCATGACGTCGTGCAGCGTAACGACCTAGTGCACACGATTAGGGCAGACGAAGTATCGCGATGCTTCCTGCTATTGCAACCGCTTGCAACAGCACCAAGCATTGTTTTTACCTTATAGTATATATATTGCGGCAGACGCGACAGCCTGCGTTTTAAATATAATGGAACATGAACACATATATATATACTTTTTTTTATTTATTTATTTATTTATATATTATGGTCTCGGGTCCCCGGCTGCTACCCNCCCCATGGTTTCCCTCCCCCCCCGGCCCCGACAACTGTCACAGGGATCGCGCTGGTTGAGGCCACGATCCTCGTGACAGTCCTCGTTTTCGGAGGGTAGGATCGACATCGCGATGTCAAACCGCCAATTGTCGCTGGGATTGGGATTTGTTGGTGTCACGTTTCCCCTGACTCTCGCAAATTTTCGACATGCGGGGCAACGTCTCAACGATATCGTGCTTTGCATGATTGTCTTTGTTTTTGCGGGGGCAAGTTGCAAAACACGGTTCGCGCCGGAACGGAATCCACCACCCAAACCACAGGGGGAGGAGGCGTTGGCTGTCAATGCAATGCTCCACGAGTGCACCAGATGACGGCTATACCACGGCGACAGAGGCACCATCGGCAACGGAAAACAAGGAAAACCGCTACCTCCAGTGTAGTAGCAATCGCAACAAGGATGACAATACAACTATTGACAAATAGATGTAAGCATACCTGTGTAGGTTTGCTAGCTGGTCAGCAGCCAATCCCATGTAAGTACAACAGCACAGCATGCGACAAGTTAGCCAAGATTGCAGCTTCTGCTTGGTGGCATGCTGGGGCACTTAGACTCAAGCTTGGAAAAAGGGCCGGTGTTCCTGCATACCGTAACAAATGGCGAACGCCAGAGGCACCAACGAAGCCAAGACACCAGAAGCCCAAGCAAGACCACAGACAACNNNCAGGCACAAATTTAAAAACACGTAAACTGCATTGCCGTGGAGTCGGCAGTCTATATTGCCTGTTATTGCCCAAGCGAATTAAGAGCGGAGTGATTGAGCTACTAATGTGACTTGTGAGAGCTGTACTTCTCAAACCTGGAGGCAGCTAGTTACAAAAGCAGAACACGCACAAGAAACAAAAGCGGATCTTCATTCAAATCTCAGTTTTGAAAGATGCCCACATGGTCAGTTACCTCTCCAGAAGGAAAGCATACTGCACAAGATCGTGAAGTATAACTCCACTTGATGCCAGCAATGGCTGTGTGCGGCGGNCTCCAGAAGGAAAGCATACTGCACAAGATCGTGAAGTATAACTCCACTTGATGCCAGCAATGGCTGTGTGCGGCGGAAAGAGTCGCATCTGATGAGTATCTTATCCAAAGATAAGTGTCTCATTGTTCTGTGACAAGATATTATGGAAGTCCCTTCTCCTGAGAAAAGCTTTCCGTGAGACACTCAACTCACTTCAGTGTTGGGAAGAACTTATTCCAGATGCTCGACATCGCGATCCCAACCTCGATCACGGTCTCCACCATTCCACAGGAAGTTGTCATTCTCATAGATGACGGTGACCTGCCCATGGCGGACCGGATCAAAAAGCTGAGGACGATGACGAGTTACTGGACCATAGCTCGAAGATTCCGACTCGGAGTCAGAACCTAGTCAGTTCTTCCCCTTGCTCTTGCCTTTGGACTTGTCCTTGGACTTGCCCTTTGAAGACNAGTCAGAACCTAGTCAGTTCTTCCCCTTGCTCTTGCCTTTGGACTTGTCCTTGGACTTGCCCTTTGAAGACTCTTTGCCTTTGGAGGACTTGCCTCCTTTGCTCCCTTCTGTCTTGCCATCATGAGGTTGCGCGGGTTCTGGAGGACGTTGAGAACCAGATGAGGTTGCACTGGATGCTTCCTTTCCCTGTGGAAAGCCTGCTCCTTGTGGTGCGTCAGCAGTGGGACCGGATGTAGATCCACGCTGCTTNTTGAGAACCAGATGAGGTTGCACTGGATGCTTCCTTTCCCTGTGGAAAGCCTGCTCCTTGTGGTGCGTCAGCAGTGGGACCGGATGTAGATCCACGCTGCTTGTTCATCTTCTGTCTCTGCTTCCTCCTTGCCGCCGCCTCCTGGACTGTATCAGGGTTCCGATTCAGCGCCCTGATCCTGCCGCCAGTAAACTGATTTGCATGGATCTCCAACAAGAGGGGCGTGCGCGAATCGAGGTCCTGATCTCCCAAGAGGTAGGAGGCAGGGAACACTGCCCACTGGTCATCAGTCATACTGTGGCCCCGCTCCAGAACAGTGGCTGTCATAGGGTCCAGACCAGGAAAAGTATTCCAGTCCGGTTGCTGACAGTCCCTGTAGTGTCGGCCTNCTGTGGCCCCGCTCCAGAACAGTGGCTGTCATAGGGTCCAGACCAGGAAAAGTATTCCAGTCCGGTTGCTGACAGTCCCTGTAGTGTCGGCCTCCCAGTTGGTCCTCATACTGTTTGAGGAGACACAAACTGTTCGCGGAGACATGTTGTGCCCTAGGGCATCACAAGTGCGGACACGCCGGAGACTCCGAATATGCCTCGAGGAGGCAATCGAGCAAAGACTGGTACATTCCGCCTCTGATATCCATCGACTCCTGTTTGCTGCCCATGGCCCTGTAGAGTGCCATGTTGGCGTCACCACCGATCAGGTCGACCTGGTAGTGAATANCTCCTGTTTGCTGCCCATGGCCCTGTAGAGTGCCATGTTGGCGTCACCACCGATCAGGTCGACCTGGTAGTGAATACAATCTGCAAACATCGAGGCGAGGCATTCATGAGCGACAGAGACCCTTTTGGATGCAACGATGTTGTTCAAGTGGAACGCACAAACTCGCACCCGGTCAGTACCAGCTCGTTCGAGAACACGAGTGTAGGCGCTGTCGGGGAACTCTCCTCTGTTTCCCTGACCACCTAGGGACAAAGTTTTACCATAGATGATCTCGACGATCATATAGGTAAGTGGCAGATGCGCATGAGCTTCCCCGACCAGTGTCGAGCCTGCTAAGCGCGTAAGACTGCTGCCCACTAGGTTGGTCCNTAGGTAAGTGGCAGATGCGCATGAGCTTCCCCGACCAGTGTCGAGCCTGCTAAGCGCGTAAGACTGCTGCCCACTAGGTTGGTCCGACTTCCAATGAGGATGTCACCAGAGTTGTTCTGCATCGTCTGCCACCCTCTCGCATAGAGGAAGTCTTTCTCGCCCTGTGTCACATTCGTTGCTTCGCACAACATGAAGAGGTGCGACTTGCTCTGGGCGATGCTCTTGATCAAAGCTCCTCTNTCGTCTGCCACCCTCTCGCATAGAGGAAGTCTTTCTCGCCCTGTGTCACATTCGTTGCTTCGCACAACATGAAGAGGTGCGACTTGCTCTGGGCGATGCTCTTGATCAAAGCTCCTCTCAAGTCGCCGCTGGAGTCGTACTCGATGTAATCCGAGAACGCGGGATGAAGTTCCCGAGGTTCAGGATGAGAGCAGTATATTTGGTCTTGGAGGTGTAGATGGGAACAGGCCCATCTTCCCCGAGACCATAGCGGAAGAGTTGAGGGTTCGGCATCTTGTCCANTTGGTCTTGGAGGTGTAGATGGGAACAGGCCCATCTTCCCCGAGACCATAGCGGAAGAGTTGAGGGTTCGGCATCTTGTCCAGTGACAAGTCCCCGACCTCCTCTTCATCCACACCAGCGCTTAGGAAGAGATGGAGCATGGCGTTCAACAATTCTTCCCGTGTTGCTGGGTTGCCGCTCTCATGGAGTTCCTTCACCTTCTGAAGAANTCCGATGCTTTGGCCATAAGCCGGTCATCGAGGGTGCTGCGAACGTCGCCTGATCTGAAGACATAGTCCAGACGTTCGGGCCGACGATCATAGATGGGCAACATCTTGCAGACCTGCTTAAAGAGCTCGGTCTCGGAAAGGTGGAACTTTTGGTAGGCATGCGGTGAAGCTGCCACACGCCAACCCATATGTTGCACCTTGAAGAAGCCCACGGGATCGACCTCGATGTCGCGGATGCCGGTGTGGAAAAAGCCGGTATAGCCGTAGCCGTTNCCGTTGCGTTGGTCCTTTAACAGAACCAGAGGGCTTTTCCGCTCGAGTCGGTAGCCATCCTTGATGAACTCCTTATACTCGGCGGTATCCACGAGACCCTTCTTGTCCTTGGACTTCTCTCCTCGTTCTGGGCCTCGGCATCCTTCGTGGCTTTAGCGGCCTCCGGGTCAGCGACGGTCTTGCACTTCCCCCAAATGCCCTGATCATGAAGTTCGCCTTCATCATCGTTGCTGGGAGANTAGGCATGCGGTGAAGCTGCCACACGCCAACCCATATGTTGCACCTTGAAGAAGCCCACGGGATCGACCTCGATGTCGCGGATGCCGGTGTGGAAAAAGCCGGTATAGCCGTAGCCGTTGCGTTGGTCCTTTAACAGAACCAGAGGGCTTTTCCGCTCGAGTCGGTAGCCATCCTTGATGAACTCCTTATACTCGGCGGTATCCACGAGACCCTTNTCCTCGTTCTGGGCCTCGGCATCCTTCGTGGCTTTAGCGGCCTCCGGGTCAGCGACGGTCTTGCACTTCCCCCAAATGCCCTGATCATGAAGTTCGCCTTCATCATCGTTGCTGGGAGAAATGTCGGGCATGGATCCCTCTCCTTGTGGAGAGCCTTCCTTGTCCGTCGCATCGTCGTTGACCTCCTCCGTGGCACCCATGTGTTCGTCCTTAGACTCCGATTCCTCTCCCNATGGATCCCTCTCCTTGTGGAGAGCCTTCCTTGTCCGTCGCATCGTCGTTGACCTCCTCCGTGGCACCCATGTGTTCGTCCTTAGACTCCGATTCCTCTCCCTGTGGAGAGCCTTCGGTGTTCTCGACCTTTACTCCTGATCCCTCTCCCTGTGGAGAGCCTTCCGGAGCTTTGGTCTTCATTGGCACATCAGGTGTCTCGACCTTTGCTGAGTCAGCCGTCTCGCCTGGTGGCGAGTGCGCTGCCTCTGCAGTGGCATCGGAGGTGTCCATCGGAGTGTCCTTCTCGGGCTCGAGGATTTCCTCCACCTGCGGACTAGGAAGCTTTTCGAGAAACTCCTCCACAGCGATGTCCTCATAGGGCCGCGTGTAGAGCTCCTCCAGTTCTGCTTCCCGCTTGGCCTTGAGGTCCAGATAGGCACGAAGATCAGACTTAGCCTTACGCGCGAAGCGAGACTTGAAGTCTTTCTCCTCCTTCTCCTTGAGGACCCGATCGGCACAAGCAAGGATATAGGCCCCGTTGAAGGGTTGACGCAAGGTCGAATCATAGAGCCCGTATCCTTCGGGTGTCCGAACCAAGTACTTGCGGCGGATCTCCTCGTTCTGAGAGTTCTTCTGTATATAGGAGAAGAAGTCCGGCCCGTACGACTCGGCGACGATTGACACCAGCAAAGAGAAGTCATCCCTGACATGAGAGANTCTCGGTACACGTCCCTTTCAAAGTTGAAAGCCTCGTGTGCCTCGAGCTTCTTTGAGTAGTCAGGATCATCGGCCTTCGGCCTCCTCTCCCGCGGATCATTAGGTGCAGGAGGATTGAATCCGATCTCGAAGGTCTTAGGCCTGAACTCCATCCTTGCGGCCTCGGTGAGGTCGTCAATCATTCTCGGAAGACCACCAACATGCCGGTCGGAGTACTTCTCATAGGGCGACCTGTAGCCTCCCGTGTACACCTTCGGTTTGTGGTTCAACTCAACCAAGTAGTTGCCCTGCAACTTGCCCAGTTCAAAGGCTTTCAGAAAGAAGTGAAGAGAATAGCCGGAAAGAGGATGAGACATCCAGCTTGCCCTGTTGTATTCTCCTCCCAGGAGCGTCCGCATCTCCTTCGAGAGTGTGTGCCAGGGTGTGACCTTCACCAACGGATCATCGAAGGTGCTGAACATCCGCTGACCACTCCCATCTGTTCGATNGTATTCTCCTCCCAGGAGCGTCCGCATCTCCTTCGAGAGTGTGTGCCAGGGTGTGACCTTCACCAACGGATCATCGAAGGTGCTGAACATCCGCTGACCACTCCCATCTGTTCGATGCAAAACCCCGTGAGCGAAGAGATGCCATGGGTTTGTCCTGGCCTTCCGAAGAACTTCATTCAGCTCTTCTTGTTGCTGGGACTTATGCGCATCCACCTTTCCATGCGCGGTGTCATTAGGCTGATACGCATATCGAGTTGACCCCTCGGAGTGAGTGGTGGCTTGACGCCGCTCGCGGTCCTCTCTCAACTCATTGTCACGAATGAGTTTCCTGAGAGCCTCTGCATCTAACCGTGTCAGGTGAGGCGTCCGCGGTCTGGGCCGTCTTTGGCCTCTTCTTTGGAGCTGGCCGCGCCTTAGGATCCGTGCTGCTGCCCGGTGCCTCTCCCTGTCTTCCGGAAGCTGAGGCAGAAGCGGTGGCTGAGGTTCCCTCTTCATGTGAAGAGCCTACCCCTGCCGCATTCTGTTCCCTCTCGCGGCGGAGACCGCCAGGATCCTTCTCGTGAGGTGGCCTGTAGTGGAACGTCAGGTACATGGGCGCAATGCTCTCATACGACAGAACCACGCCATTATCTGTGAGATACAGTTTCATGGCCATGATTGAGGTAGCTCTCGTAGTCGAGATTGCAGTAAAAGATATACGGCCCATACCTGATGACTGTTCCTGGCCCCGGAGATGTCACCCCGCCAGCATAGACGAAGTGAA
>BGNK01006390.1:0-22816 GCA_003297005.1 Symbiodinium sp. clade A Y106
GCGTGCGTGCGCGCACGCACCCACACGCACAAGCACACGCACAAGCACACGCACACGCACACGCACTGCACCCCAGGACCATATGCTTCGCCGGCTTCACTGCAGCTGCGAAGCAAGGCTACGTTCAAGCTACATGTTAAGAGGTAATGTACCATCGCCTCCGCATCTTGCTGCCTGTCTGCTGGCTGTCTCTGAATTCGACGCTCCATCTAAGGAACTGGCATGGCGAGGGCAATGCAGAATCCGGACAACCTGCATGGGCACCAGGGCACCCTGCTTTTGGCGACGGCTTGTTCCGCTTCGCTGCAGGGCTGCCTGCTGCGCACGGCCATGGCTCGAGCTGGAACGAAGGCCGGAGTCGGAGTCGGGCTTTGAGCCGAGACTTCCCGGAGCATAGAAAACCAACAGGCAGCTAGGCCCAGCTAGGCGTCATAGACGGGCTAAACGGCGAAGCGCAAATGGTCGGAAGATTTTGATGCCACAGCGGAGCCTCTTGCGGCCAATCGCACCTGGCGAGCACCGAGTCATCCTTCGGCATCCTGCTGCTTGCTGCTGATCACCGCAAACCCGACTTGCCGTTGGTCAGCAGCAAGCAGAAGAACCCCTGTAGCAGCCACCGTGCACCGTGCGTGTAAGATAGAAGATGCTCCTTGCAGTGCCTTGCTTCTTGAGCTCGCGAGCTGCGTGGAAAATGCAGCTGAAAACTCTAAGACCGATGAGTGCTTGTGACAGTGCCCCGCCCAGATCAATGCAGCGAAGTGCAGCCCAAGTTCCCATCTCATCGGAACTAACTTCAGGGTTCATCTGCAATGTCCACAGTCTGTGGGGACTACGGGGGAGAACGTGCTGCACCACGATGCACTACTGGGGGAAAGCGGCGAAACTTTGCAAGCACAAGGCAGCTCCTTGGTTACGATTTTTCGTGCCGAGTAGTGTTCACAAATCCGCCCCTATCCTTGCAAAGCCACAAACGGCCGCAATGCGCTCTTGCATTCGGCATTGAGAGAAACTTCGGTGAAACATGCGAATAAGCCTACATTAGCCAGTTTGTGAGGTTAAACATCGTTTAACTTCCGCACGGACTCTGAACACATATCTCAAGAAAGATGGGTCACCGCTGGGCACGGGTGCCCACACTTCCTGCAGAGCAGCAGGACTGGGCTGGGTCTCTTACAAGGACTTGTTTGATGCAGCTGAAATCATCCCTTGGGCATGCTACCTACCTGATCACACTTTCTCCACTGATTGAACTGAGCAGTGTGCCTCTCGACATATCCGCTAGCGACTTGACCTGTCGGAGTCGGGCAGGGCAGGCTAAAAAAAAGCTTGAGTCAGTCAAGTTCATGCTGCCGCCTTGTCAGCCAATGACACTTGCCTGGTGTGCCAGCCATTTTGCCTAGCTTTCAGTCACTGTAGTCAGACGGTCGTCGGATGCCATCCTGTTCCAACGTGCCCGCCGGTTCGTGATACTCGTGGTCTGGGGACATGGCTCGCGACCCGCATCCGTCACCTGCCCAGTCTTGTGCAAACCCCACCAATACTGCAGACGGGTTGTTCTCCTGAGATTGATTGGACTCGTATATCAAGGGGCTTATCAAGACCTCAGGTCTATGGGAAGCAGAAATGCGCAAAAGCACGTCCTGACCCGTCTTGCTGTCCCGCCTTGCCAACCAATGGACTTTGACTCTTGGCACGTCGTGGGGTCTGACAGGAGTGCGGCCAACAACTCAAGCAGCCAACTCCATTCCGCAGACAACGGTGTGAGCTGCATCGTGTGTACACAAGCCACGGAATGGACGAAAAGGCAGTAGAAGTGTTCACATCTCGTGCTTGACGATCCCGGTGCCAAAAACTCGTGAGTGATCCTGGACGAGCCTGGTTTCACCGTTTGCAGCCAAAATCATGTCAAGTCATAAGTGACATGCAACCTGCAAAGGCTTGCGGTCAGCACCACCGACCTTTCCGGAAACCTGGGCGGCAGAGTCGACTGGGAGGAGCAACATGTCGGGGCATACTGGCAGTACCCGTTTGTCATGTGTCGGTCTGTTGCATGCAGTGATACTCTGGCATGTCCGTGGTTCCATGCGACAAGATAGACCTTCCAGTCCATACGAAGTCTACGCTGCAGAGCATCGCGATGTTTGTGTGCAAAACTTGGGTTGGGTAGTAGGCTTTGGCGAAGGATTCGGGTACGTGATGCTACGTAAAATTTTACAGTGCATTTTGTTCAAGCCGTTTCCGAAGTTCCGAGATGGATAAAAGATGACGTTTGCAGCCTGGTGGACGTTTACATGTGGTCCGTAAAGAACATGTCGCTCTTAGGAAGTCGCCCTGCCATCGTTGAACAGCATGTCCCGGCTGCGAAGCGACTGACAGCACATGCGGAATGCCGCAGGGTTGCAGATGGTTTCAGCATGCAGCAGGCTCCCTTCCCCATATGAGCTCGATGCTTTCAAAGCGCACCAGTCTCCAACTCCGGTCTCTGCACACCGCTCATAGGAACGGAAACTGGGCTCCACCGTTCAACTGAAGCCAGTCTTCACTCAGCTTCAGCAGCTACCCGGCATACTGTTCAAAGCAGGGCCACCGGTGGTTCGAAATCAAGTGGAGACAATCCAAATGAGGTACGAAACCCTTCGGCTTCGACCGCATCCGGGTTGTTCCAGGGTTGTCTCTCTAAGCTGTCTCCTGCAAGTGTCTCTCAGGCATAGAGCTTTTGAATCTCCTCCCTCAGGGTCACTTGCTCTTGACGCAGCGGACGCACAGTCTACTTGCTGTACTCTGCACGATGCTCTTCTGCCTCTAACCCTACCGCGAAACACTTGCCAAAGCGAACACAAAAAAAGTCCAACACACCAGATATTTGACACAATCCCGCGCTTGTGCTTCTCCGCAATCAACGGTCTCTTCAACTTCATCGCAGCTGTCAGCATGTCATTCTCCGGCGTCCATAGATCTGAAATGAGAGCGATCCTGCGGAAAGGTCTGCAATCGGAAATGAGCATGGCAGGAAAGCTACCAGGAACTGGAGGTAAGTGAGGCTCTCCTCTGCGGTGTCTCGAAGTCCAGCAACTTTGACTCTTTGCACTTTGCTTTGCAGGCGTTCAGCACCTTCGCGGGTGCAATGATATGGAGTTAGAGATCAAGAGCCACAGCAGCTTCAGACTTTCATTCTGGCATGCCCCTCCTTGTCCACGACTTTCTCCTGGGGAGCACAGCAGCGTCTCCCAAGCAGCAGCCGAGATCGTCCGAAGAGGTGACTCTTCTAGACCCCTCCCCCATCAACTCTTTCTGGACCCTTTTGAAACCCAAAAATTGCCTTCTTCACATGTGTCCGGCCATGAAACTTGGCAAGCTAGGCAGCTAGACCTGAGACCCCTGGAGCATGCCGCGACAGAGCGGCTGCGATCCACCCCCAACTCTGTCAGCCCCCTAAATGGAGCCGAACGCGGGCATTGCAGATGGAGCTTTCTGCGCAGTGTCACGGTGGGCTCCATGCACTTGGCTTCGAGCAAGCGCCGCATACAGCTAACCCAGTCTTCTTTGATCTTCTAGCTGTGCGTAGGCGAAATGACGTTGGTATGCTCCGTCCTCGATGCCGTTTTGGGCGGCTACGCTGGCTTGGCATCCAAAACATTTGGGCCGAGCACTTCAAGATAAAGTCGGACTCAATCATGTTATTCTTGAGTCTAAGGGTTGCAATTACCGACAGTGTGGTGTTGCTCCCGACAGAGCAAGGCGCTCCCACACATCCGGGTTCTCATTAGTCAAAGGCAGAAGCTTCACAACAGAACTAGCATCAACAACAACTTGTACAACCTCTTCCGACGAGCCGGAACACTGCCAAGCCAACTTTGCACATGTTCGGACTAGGCCAGCACGAGCTTTGCTAGAGACACAGAATGGCTGATTGGATTTATGCTTTATGACTAGTTACGTGTTGCCGCGACGACCAGGTTGAGGAGCAGCAGTCGCCACCGTCACGATACTTAATGGTTCCTGAGCAGCCTCGCGGTTGCAATGCTGATATGTGACAGTGCATGTGCGGAGAAGTGCGAGAAGACTTCCACGTTTTTCGGGCCTGCCGCAGCCACCAAAGCCACAGCCATCAAAGCCGGGGAGCCGCAGGTTTCCGTTTTGGGTCCGCATACGTCTCGCGATTCTACGCTACATTATGATGCTTGCAGCAGCGTTGGTTTTATTTTCGCTGCTTAGGGCCCAGCGCCATTTACATTCCTGAACTCATCCCCAGCCAAACGGCTTGCAACATGTTTGTCTGGCCTCTGCTAAGGACAGCGATGCGGGCAAAGGCAAATAGATCGAGCCCGAACCATCGGGGGTCAAGAGGAAGAGAGAGAGAGAGAGAGAGCGAGCGAGCGAGCGAGCGAGCGAGCGACACAGAGACGGACGGTGACAAGGGGGAGGTGAAAATCCCAGGGCAGCTGAAAGACTTTGTCTTCAAGACATGGTGCTGGCAAGGATCATTCTTGCAGAGCTCATCAAATGTTCCGGACAACTGCAGCTCGCTCGCCAGCTTCTCGATGCCTGGCTTCTGCGGGCAAAGCCTGGGCTCGGTTTGCCACGATGACAGCAAGTAATCCGAGCCTCTGCCCGGGTAAACACCCCTCTAATGGTAAAAACGCTTTCCCGCCCTCTTGATCCTAATCTGCATAAGGGGGGCTCAGGAGTCCCGGGAGCAGGAGGAGGAGCAAGACAAGAGCCAGAATAGGAGCAAGAGCAACTGAGCGGGAGCAAGAGCCAGAGCAGGAGCCTGAGCAAAAGCACAAGCAGAAGAGCAAGAGCAGGAGTAAGAGCCAGAGCAGGAGCAAAAGCCAGCGGAGGAGCAAAAGCCAGCGCAGGAACAAGAGCCAGAGCAGGAGCAAGAGCCACAGCAGGAGGAAGCTTCAGGCTTCAGCCCCATTGGAATAGTCAGACGTGCTTCAATCCAATCGTATAGCTGCCGCCCGTCTTGCCATAGCACATCCTTAGGTCTCATCATGTCGAGGGGCTGCCAGATGGCTGCATAGCCACACTACGCATCACCGACTCCAGAACATGAAGCGAAAGATGAATGATTTCTGAGACACCGAGAGTGCACAATGACCTTTACTTGTGCATGCAGTCATAATAGCCATACAATGTCACAATATCATCGAGAACAGATCAGGTTCGGCATGTCCACGTACTCGCAGAGCTTCAGCACCTGAGATACGATAGAAGGTGCACGGGAAGAGCAGGGCACATCAAAGCCTATGCTCGCGCACTCTCCCTCTTTCTCTCGCTCCTGCTCCCTTCAGATTGCCCCAAGGTACTGCTTCCACTTTTGTTAATGCGACGTACTCACCATTAGGTCCTTTCCAAAGGTCCTGCAAACAAACTGCATGAGCCAGTGTCCTGGGATAAGCATCAAGCTGCAGCAGCCTTCTTGCGATCGATGATTTGCAGGGTGTTGTCCGGCTTGATTTGGCCAATGTCACCCGTTCTGAAAAACCGAACGCCATCGATGTCCACCCAATCCTCCTCGCGAGCTCCCGAACACTACACGAAGTGCTTAGGCACTCTCTCGCACACCTCCGCTTGACCTTCACGGAAGCCACTGCTGAAATTCTCGCTGGCAAGGATTCAGTGCAAGTTTTGTCTAACCGAATCCACTTGCGCAGAATATGTATCAAGTGCACTCCTGTGGTCTTCCTAGCAAAAGGAGTGGTGTTGGCATCTTGTAGCTGTCGTGCATTTCGCACAAGCGTTCTAGCTGAGTCAATGTGGCCGAGTGCACAGCGTGTAGGAGTGCGATTGAAAAGAGGACCACACCAATCTCAGCTCTTAGTAACTTTGACTTTGAATGGTTCCAATCTACCTTACTGAGTCCACCGATCTTCCAAGCAGAGCCGCCGCTTTCATATTCGGCTACATTCCCCAGCTTCGTGGGATATCGAGTCGGCAAGTGTACATAAGCCAAGCCTAATGCGCCGATCCCTCCGGATTCTCACGGGGCTCCAGAAGCGTCGGCATGAGGGCAAGACAGCGTGCCATCCTCGCGGTTCTTACAACAAGGGCTCTTCCCGCTACGGCCTCCCATCAACAAGCAAGGTCGCCCCTACGGCGGGCTGTGCTTGGAGGCGTGCTAATGCAGGCGGCGAGCACGCTTCTCCGCAGATCCTTCTCGCATCTAGCGGGCTGTGCCGTCGTGCCGGAAACGAATCAAAGTCGCATCCGAGCCACACCGCGTGTAACCGGTCATCGATCGCTTCAATACGGTCCCGCTGAAGTGCTGCTGAAACAATCAAGTTGGCAGCGCACTTCTCCAGCAAACCATCAGCCTTCTTCACTTGCAGCCGGGCCGAGGCGGGCGACGCGCAGCGTTTACAATAATGACCACGACGATGATGATGTTGCTGATGCTGCTGATGATGATGACGATGCCGCTGACGACGACGACGACGGCGAGGATGATGATGATGATGATGGTGATGATGATGATGATGAGATGATGCTTACGCTTACGCTTCTGTTTTCTTCTGCTTCTGCATAAGCTGAAGAAGACGATGATGAGGACGACGGCGATAATGATGATGCGGATGATGATGGCGATGCTGATGCTGATGTTGATGCTGCTGCTGATGATGACTACAATAACTATGCGCAGAGAAAACTGTATCGACAAGCTGGCGGAGTTGCTTTTCTGCTGCCTTCTCCTCCCTCGCGTTCCCAACTCCTTTACGACAGCAGTTCCGAGGAGGTGGACATGTTGGAGTTGATACAGTAAGTGAGGACAGCGGCTGTCCTTGAAATTCGATCCTTGTAGGTGCAAAGGTCTGAGAAGATACGGCACTAAACCACATCGTGAGAGTATACGCTGAAGCTTCGCTCCTTGTTCTTCTTTACAAGCTCTTCGTTGGGTGCTGTCTCACTGATGAAGTAGCCCTGGCTGACGGAAGGTCCACCTGCCAACTCAGCAGTCGCCAGCCGCGGTGCTGTCAATGAGCCAATGACTCGCTGCACTCAGCCTGCATTGCCCAGCCTATGAGGACTTCACCCCGGCGCATGCCAATCTCAGGCTTTTCCAGATCGGAGTTCAAGTAGTTGCCCTCTGGCCAATCGGCCAAACGAATCGTAGTGCAAACCGTGGGCACGCCCACGGCACCTTTCACTCCAGTGACAATCTCAAGTGACAAGCATCCCTGCCTTCTGCAATCTTTTGCCACATCGAGCCTGTTGAGCTGTCACCCCAGAACTGAACACAACTTCCAGCACAAGTTTCGGTGAGACCGTAGCCCTGTCGAGTCGGGGCATTCAAGACCTCGGTTACCCGCGCTTGGCGAAGCACTGCCTGCTTCTCCGCTCTCATAGCAAGCAGCTGTTTGGATGAACTTCTGGATGTCCGGTGAGAGTGGAGCCTCGACAGAAAGAGCCACACGATTCGACATGATTCGACGATTCGTGCTGCATTGTTGATATAGAGCCGCCCGGAGACAGATCCCGTGGCAATGCCTTTTAGCCGTCCACCCATCAAATTCTGGACCTTCAGGGACAGTTGCCGAGGCTGCAGCGGTATGCTACTATGCGGACCTAGAGATCAATCGGTGTGAAGGGCACTTCGAAGCACTATGCCACAGGTTGACTAATCTGCACGTGCAAATTCCGCAGCCTTCTTAAACACCAGCGCATCCAAGACAAAGTTTGCACCGACTTGACCACGTTCGAAGTGCCTGTATCCAGACCTGACCGCAAATACGAATGCCAATGTGTGATGAGATGTCAAGAAGCGAAGTTCAAGGGCGCGGGAGATCTTGTAAGGACAGCACGACAAGCCCCAGTCGAAAAGTGTCTGGCCAACATAACCAAGGCCGTTGCCTCAGACGTCGCAGAACCATGGAACGTCTAGACGGACAAGACGCAGCTTTTGGCCAAGCAGCGCTTTGCAGTCACTGCCTGGTAAACCTTGTCCAAGACAGCTGGAGCGAAAACCTCGCTCACAATTCTCTCCATTCCAACGCAGGCGGCCAGATCCAAAACGCAAATCTGAAAGTTGCGCAGTCCCTGAGCCAGCAGCCATGATTGTAGGCTGTAACACCGGTGCGTCTCCAGAAGACTCTGGCCGTTTCAACTTCACGCCGTTGTCCTGCAACTCGGGACCGTCGGAACTTACTGAGTGAGTCTACTTCGACAGCTCCACGTGGTCCGTGAGGGTGTGTGGTGTCCCATAGCCGATTGCGAGACCCATCGACATCATGCACACCTGCAGAGAAAACCATGCACAGATGAAGAATGCAGAGCTATGCACAAGGTGGTGCTGTCTTCATTACTCCATCTAGCTTGTGATGTCGCTGTACCGAATGCCAAGTTTTGACTCAACAAAGAAAGGACAGTCCAATCAAAAACAACAGGAAAGCCCAAACATGGAGGGGAAAGCGTCGGCCAAAAAACAAAACGCAGAACCATCAACAGCTGGTCTGTCTAAACTCCACATATGTACAAGCTTCCGATGCAAATGCAAGACCATAGTGCGCATGCCATCCCCGCTCTCATCATTGACTTCTACCCCAGAAGCACTTCGAATTGACTTTGCAGACTTTCTGCAACTTGGCAAGCCCTCCAAGTTGCTTGACCGGGTTTGTGTGTATGCACTTTCTGCAATAGCCCATAGCTGTAAAGGCTCTGGCATGCTGTGGCTTGGGCTTCACCGACTCTGTCTGGAACAGCCTTTAGCTCCATCTGGGCAGTAGGGCCTGGGGCTATAGCGGCTTGTAGTAGCCGCCAGCTCTTGTGCTACGCTGGCGTCGGCCTGTGCAGCCATCTCGAAGATGTGCGCTAGCGGAAGGTAGGCCAAGTAAACGTCCTCCAGGGAGCCAGCCGGGCAGCCGGGCAAGAAGCGAGCCCATGAAAAGTGTTCGGTCAGTCCCCAGACCCAAACTTTCCGGTGAAGTAATGTTCAACGCCCGCGACCACAGCAACCACATTGGCGTGGGTGAGCAGCACTCCTCTTGCAAAATTCATTTGAAGTGCACGGAAAGTGCACACGCGGGCCTTTTGGGGCACCCGTGGTGCCAGAAGTGTACATGATGATGGCAATGTCGGATGACTTGGCTGTCTGCAACTGACAGGACCTGAAGTGCTAAAGGACTGCACGTCGCCCTAGCACACCGAGTGAGCATCCTTCCTCTAGATTGCTGCACCGAGTTCTGGACTCCTTGCTCCCGCGCGTGACGCACTCCTTGGCTGCGGACAAGCCCTGTGGACTAGATCAGTCTGGGCATCGCGCCCCTATATACCAACAAATAGAGAGAGAGAGAGAGAGAGATGGATGGATGTGGGATGGCCAGGGATCCTCGAGCGTCTCCACATGCACGCCTGCATCTTGCATCTGCTTGGCAACCGTCGCGTCACACTCCGTCCTCGGCCACTTGGGCTTCACTGCTTACCACAAGGGGGAAACATGGATATTCGATTGGAGTCACAAGCGCTTCATTTGGGACTTTTGTTCGACACAACATGCTCCTCCCGCAGTGCTATCAGCTACTATATGCTATCTACTATATGCTATTGCTTCAAAGCGCAGACCTTCTACCGTCAAGGTCAGGGATGGAAATCGTAGGTCTGCAGCCCGCTGTCTCACTCCCATTCTTCTTGGTGTTGCGGCGACTCTTCCCAGAAACATGTCAGCAACTACGGAAAACACTTTGGTTGAAGCTATCGCCTCTGCAAGTATGTGGCAAAGCACTGGCAGCCGACCTTGTGGTTCAGAGCATCACGAATCTGGTTGACGTTTCACATTTCCGTCCTTCACATCTTTTTATTCTCTGGATATGGAAGCCAGAATGCGAGTCAGAAAGCCATCCAATCATGTGCACATGCCCACGGGTTTCGACGCAGTCGTGTATTTCATTTGTATGGATCACCGGAGTTTGCAACAAAAAGGGCCCCACCTGGCCCCACCGCATGTCAAACACCACCCGAAGAGTTGATCCAAGGTCTTGGATTTCAGCTGTTGAAGCTTTAAAGCTTCAGTGAACCTAAACAGTACCAGGATTAGAATCGATTGAGAGCATCTTTACTACTACCAGTTTAAGCATCCAAGCGCGACTCCCTTGGCCGAAATGAAGAGATGACTAGTTCTTCCCGCCGCAATCGCCCGACTGAAACCCAATACCTCATACCTTACACCGCACGCCCTCGCACGCCCCCCCGCGAAGCTGCGCCCGAGGCTCTCCATGGCAAGGTGTGTGTGTGTGTGTGTGTGTGTATGCACGTGTGTGTGTGTGTGTATGCACGTGTGTGTGTGTGTGTGTGTGGATTCTCGTCCCCCCTTACAAAGAAGTTCAGCATGTTGGGACCAAAACCTGACATGCTCCATGTGGCATCTCGACCCGAACGACGCCCTGGATGATCCCGTCCCGACCGTTTCAATTGCCCCCGTGACCACATGTTGCGATCAACAACCCCACTGCCCACATTTTTTCAATCCAGGGCCAAGGACAAAAAGGATCAAGGGCAGCACTGAAACCTAGCTGCCATCTACCTAGTATCGTGAAGGTCTGGCTGGCTCATGTGACATGCAGAGCATGTGCCCTTTAAAAACGGATCATTTGTTCTCTTGCTCTGTTCCTCAGCTGCCTCGTACCGAATCGTCGTGTAGCATAATCAGCCCAGATGCATCGTGAACACCCGCTTGATAGATTTGCACCTTCGGTGTCATGAACTCATACCAAAAACCTGCAAATGTGTACAACTAGCCAACTCCAGAGGCTTGTTGTCATCCGTCTATCCAACTATATCCAGTCCGAAATGTGCGCAGCAGATTTGCCCACCCGCATGCCATGGCACTTCGGAAGAATTTTTGATAGAACTTTCAGGAGCTTGGCATCGACCACCACGGTGCTAGCTTCCGTTTCATTGATGCCGTATGAAGCGCCTTCCTCGCCTCAAGGACTCAAGGATCAGTCGGGAATGTCTTGTTTTGCTAGATCGCTCGGTCCCGCCAGTGCACTTGCTCACTCGTCTGCCCAGCCTAGTGTGGCGTAGATTGTCACGACCTGCTGTCGCACTGACATTGGCTCAACCACCTTGCAATTTCCTGAAGCTGACCTTCCCAGCTACGCAATCGGTGATCTAGACTAACTTGACAACTTGACATCATCGCGGTGCCTCTCTCCTCTGTCAGTTTCTGTATGTCTGTCCATACCCTGCCGGCCTCTATCCCATCACGGGCGCGTTAGTGACGGGTCACTACTCCCAGAACCACACTTCTGCACGACAGCATTGAACACGACACTGCACTGCTGAGGCCACCAGCCACACCTCTGCCTTCCTCCCCGATCCTCCAGAAATACTCAGCCATGCCCGGCATTGCCCTGCCTTGCAGTTGAGGTGCCATGCCGCATATGCGCTGACCATCCAATCGCGTTGAGTTTCGGCGTAGATTACTACACGGGATTCGGGCTCGACGCCTGTACAAGAGCAGCGTCGCTCGGCTTCTGATCTGATTGCGACTCGGAAGCATTTTGCGCTTTGCACTTTTAGATGCTAGCGGCTCATGCGGCTTGCTGGCGGCCTAATGCTGCCATTCCCTTCGCCAGGCTCTCGGTGCGAATGAAGAGCTCGTTGTACGACATCCAATTGTACCTCACATCGGAAGGACGCAAGTCGACACAATTACGCAGATGCATGTGTGCAACTGCGTGAAATGCTTCCGTTACGATTTCCGAGGGGCTTATTTTCCAGCTCGATCTTCTCTCTCTTGGCGCCGCTTCCATCCTTTTGCTTTGTAGCTGTTGTTAGACGTTCAAGCAGTCTTCTCGCAAAGCGCAGGACCAGACGGCAATGCAGGAGCGTGGACAAAGAAGTGAAACGTTTACCCGACACTTGCGCTATCTTGGGCTTATCCGCGAGGCCACAGGCCTAGGCGTCTTGGGGACCAGTTTTTTGTGCTCATTTCCCACCCCCCCCNCTCCCCACCCTCCCACGCATCTCGACCCCCATCCCCCCTCCGCCCTCCGCTCCCACCTTCTGCATCCGCGCTGCTCTTTCACATTGCAGAAGCAAGTCGATGAGTTCTGTCACAGTGCAGGTCTCCGGCAAACCGCGGCGGGCGGCGCAGCGTTAAAATTATCACAGATGCTGCTACCAGTTCCAACAGCAATGCGAAGCATGTCCGTGGTCGGTGATGAGCGACCTCGATCTGGTGGACTTTGACGACATTTCGCCAGCCAACACCTTGTTGATCACCAAGCTTGTCCTCAACAGGAGCTCATGGAACTTGAACCGTGCTTGTGCAGTTTACGACCGCTCGCGAATGCCAATTTTTAATGTTCTTCGTGGATGTGCGGCTTGTGCTGTGCGGTTTTTCGAGCCATCGCACCCAAGCCTTTGTCTTCTGAAGCACCTGCAGAATCGTCTCGGCACCATTCGAGGGCTTCTCCCTGCAAGGCTTTCACACGGGATAGATAGGTCGATCGACTAGTTGCCCCATGAAGCTGTCAACTCGGGCGCGGGCTTGAACTTCCTTTGAGCTTCAACATTCCACAAGCATGGACCGAAGCCGTCTTTCACCGAGTCCAAATCCAGGTCTCCCCACCTCAACAAGCAAGGTCGTCTGCTTAGTTCGGGCTCACGAAAGCCAACCTTTTTGCTGTCCTCCGTCTTGTGCTGTCAGCATCAAGCTTCCCACCCGGAGTCCCAAGCTCTGTGCCAAGTGGTCCGAAGCAGGGACCGGACCAGCGGCAGCCGAGCCGCTTTTCATACTGCCGCATGGGATCGAGTGTTGAAGGGTCCATGCTGTGGAGCTTACTTGCGACAGAGCTTCCCTTTCAGTGTCTTGGGCCGATGCTGCACAAAATGAATAACAAAGGCCAAAAGCACCCATGCCCGATGGAAATGGTGCGTGCACATGGCACTGTTGCAAACAAATTACCTGCTGGAAATAATCTACTGCTGCGTCCCCCAAGAATTCCGCAATCGAGCCTGGTAGTTGTCGGAGCCAATCTGCCACGGCAAACACACCGTGATAAGGGGATGAGGACGACAAGTTTCCAATTTGCGGGGTCCAGGGTTGCGGAAGGTGTAAATTTACACAGCTGAAAGGCTGAGAAGAGCAGTGGCGGAGAAAGGCAGCAGACATGTGTGAGGACGTTCCTAACAGCGACGCTTATTTCCACCAAAATCACTCCATGACGCACCACCCGCCCTCTCTCGCTGTCTTGCTTGCTTGCTGCGGGACAAGGTACGATCCATCGGACCCGCGCCGGGGCGCCCCCACTCTCTTCGGTTTCAGAGAGGTGGCTCGCGGCTTCGGGCTGTCCCCGTCGAGTTTGCAAGTGGCCTTTGCCGTCTGGTCTGCTCATCTCCGCTTGCTCTTGTCAAGCTTGATGGGCATTTTCATGACCTTCTGTGCCACCTGCTTTCGCCGGGTCCTTCCTGTTGGATCCCGCGGGCGCTGCTGGTACCCCGTGAGCTCGGTGTGGTGGAAGTGTGCCCTGGTAACCACGCGTATCATGATTGTACGGATTGGGGGAGTGAGAAACGAGGCTGAAGCCATATGATGTACGAAAACAGGAATGACGAATGTACACTCTCCATGACTTGTTGCTCCCCCTCACATTGTGGTGCCCAGTAACATCGACTGACTGGGTACACAGGCCCCTCACGCTGAAAGCCCACAGGTGCTGCTTGCATAGTCTGGTGGAGCGGCGCGAAAAACAAGGAAGGTCTCGAGGGAAGGAGTCGCTAAAGCCAAGAAAATGACATATCGTCCCCGAGCACTTTGCTTCACAGACATGACTGCAAGGAGTGATGCAGGGGCTGCCAGTACGTAGATGAGAAAACAAGGCATAGGCGGCACAGGACCAAGCTGAAAACAATCCACATATAGGACTGGAGGATCACCCGCTGCCATCAAGGAGCGCGAGAATGTACTGCCACCGTGACAGCTAACAACACATGGGAAACATTGCACCTAACAACAGAAACGCTAAACCGTCAAGAATGCCCTGGCGGACTGCACAAGCTCTCTCAGCTCCACGCGAAGAAACGAGACAGCGATCAGTGCTCCCCGGCACAGCCGCTCTGGTGGCTGAATATGTACATTCTCCGGGCTGCACGTAGCAGTGGAAACACGGTCAACAAGTGATTGACAAGTGTATTCCCTTTCTCTCACGGTGTTTGTCTTGGCTATTGGGGTCCAGCTTGTGACGTTTGTTGCTGTTGTTGCTGTTTCCACTGATTCGCATTCTTGTAGTAGTAGTTGTTGCCAGTTTATGAAGCTACAATGCTAAAACCATCCTACTTCTGCAGAAAAATCAAAACAAAGGCTAAGCAAACAGGTAAAGTCCAATCAGCAAAGTCTGCCAGCATCATCGTCTCAGCAATACTCTCATGCATGGCTACGACCAAAGACCGGAACGAGCACTCTGGTGGGCGTCGTGGGTTGTACATTGTGCCGTACAAATACGGCTGCCGAGTTCTCAACTCGACCAACACATGGTTTTCAAGGCAGAACTTTGCTTGACCCATTCTCCCCTTGCGCCTTCGCCGTCAAGGTCGTTTCGTCTGGAGGCGTCCTGGATCTGGATCTCGAACCTCGCGAGCAAAACTGCTTTAAAAGCGACGCAGATCGTGCGGCAGAGCAAGCGAGAGAGAGAGGGAGAGAGAGAGAGAGAGGGAGAGGGAGAGAGCCAGTCAAGCAAGGACGACGAACGGACCGACCTACTGAAACAGAAACTGACGACTAGAATCTGCACCTGTGCTTTCAGTTCGTGGATGTGTGCGAGAGCGAGGGTTGGCAGTAACCACAGCTGCCTGAGCGACATCTGGACGGCGGTCTCAATGTCCCCACACAGCACACGTATACACTCGCGACATGTGCAGTAAGCCACGTGCTTCCTCGGAGTTGATCTTCCAAAAGCCGAAGCCTCAAGTTATACTCTGCACACACACTGTTGCGGCATCAGGCAAACTTCTCTTGCGTGTACAGATGAGGAGATCTTTGTCGACTGGGTTCCAGCTCTTTCTCGTTTCTACGATTTTGCGTTCTTTTAATAGCTTCTTGGCACTTCTACTGCAAAGCCTTGACGGCTGCAAGCACAGCAATGGTGTGCGAAGACCACTGCCTGGCTTGCAGAGATCGGATCCATGCAGTGGTCATCTTCGAGCTGCACAATGCAGTTGCAGTGCAGCTCGCAGAAACCATTGCAACTCCACCGTTGTGTCCCTCGAGATGTTTGCTCTGCCATAATATGCTTCAAGGCACAGCACAATGCCGACAGGCATGCAACACCAAGCCAATGAAGCGCAGTTTTCACTCGTGTGCACTTCCGGGTGGAAACCCAGGCCTGGTCAGTGTCCAGGCTCACCTATAAATCACCGAATGCTGCACACAACGGTCACAGAAACTGAGTAGCCCAAGCTTCGCACATCTTCGCACGAAGGCGAACCCACTGAAGTGGACATTTGAGTTCATTTGTGTGTCGTAGCTGGTTGGGCTAGAAGCCTCTGTTCGCTGTGAGGCCGGCAGAGGCCACCAGTCCCTACCGTGCTGTCAATTCCTGACAATTGCGGCAACGCAGCAGCGCCTCTGTAAGATGGAAGGGAGACGGACTGATGTGGTGGCGTGTGCCCGCACGTAGGGCGTGGAGTCGCTCAGAAACAGAGCTTTCCAAGCAGTCTGCCGGAGGTCTCATTCCTCGCCAGCCGCTAGCGAGCGCACACATCTTCGGTCGCAGCCCAGAGCCGAGGCCAGGAAACAGCGGGCACATGCGGGCACCCAGCTCGAACTTGGGCACGTCCACAAGGCCGTGCGATGCGAGTACCAGGGCGGGCTGACGTGCTACGAAAGGGAGTCATCTGCTACTGTCGAAGGTTCTGACATGTCGTTCTGCCATGGCTCTGCAGATCTCTGCAGTTCTGAGCAGATACATCGAGGCGCAGGCTGTGGTCTGCGCGTCTTCTTGGGCTAATCTGCCGATCTTCTCCTGTGACCTCGGGCATACGACAGCTCATTACATTCCTCAATACAGCGCAAAGTCGCAAAGAGTGCACCTTCCATGTCAACCCCTCTTCTCTGGAGGTGCTCCGAGTTGAGATTGCCTGAACGGCTCTTGCCAAGTGAAACCATCTCAAAGAGAAGCTCTGAGCCACCCAGCGGAGTTCGACTCACTTCGTGAGTATGGCTTCGCAGCAATCTCGGCCCGGACGTGCCTCTTGCAGGGATGTTGTAAACAAGGGAACTTCTGATTTTGATTGCTCCTCAGCCCTTTCGCAAAAATCTGAGGCGCCAGCGAGCTACCAACCTGATGTGACGAAGCCAGGAACTTTCCGGATTTCCTCGGCAATTTTCCAGTCTGGCACGCTCAGGCAGGGTCGTTCGACTGTACTGTACTGACTACTCGCTTGCAGCTTTTGCACAGCAGTGGTTGTACAGCATTGCAGGTCGCATCTTCCTTCAAGTACTGGAACTGGGAAAGGCTTTATGCTGTCTGGTTTGGCCAACTGGTGTGTTGCAGGATTTGCTTTGCGCCGGAGCCGTTCACTCTGCTCTGCCCCCTCCCTGTCAAGCTATGTCCAACTTCTTCTACGTATCTGCCGTTTCTTCTTGACGTGCCGTGTATCAGCTCGAAAGTTCTTCAGTTTGGCATGTTTCTTTCACCTTCAGGCAATCTGGTGTCTCTGTCCAGCTCATCTGTTTCAGGACTAGAACGTAGCAGTTGGCAGTCATCGAAGCATGGTTGCATTACAACAGTGGCGAACTCACCTCTCTGCAGAAGCACGATCCAGGTAGAGAAGGTTCCAGGAATTTCCAGGCGCAGGACCCATGCAGGGTTTCGACAGCCTCTGTCCCACCCTGCCACACAACTTCAACATCAAGCATCGTTGCCCCTTATCGTCTGTTCACAAAACACTTGCAGGCCTTGTGGGTGTGCACGTAGAAGCGCTTCTCAGGCTGTTGAACCTCCAAAGTTCCCACCCACACACAACTGATGAACCACAATCAAGAAGCGTTGACATGTCTTGTCCTTCATCAAATGCGTGAGGGAATCCACGGAAACTCCGCGGTGCATGACTGTAAATCGCTGTGCACCGGCTCGGCTTCCACCTGTGCATTTGCTGCTTGATGCAGCAAACCGGACCAAGGACGGTCGGATCTATCAGCAGCTTGACTGTCACAGGATGTCACAGGCGCGTTTGTGAAAGGAGGAGTGCGTTCAACTGGCTTAATGAGCATGGACCGAAGTAAATTCAGTCAACATGACAAACACAAGTTGTACCTAGTACTGTTCACGTCAGTAATGCTTGTCATCATTGCCGTCATCCTCACCCTCATCCTCGCCGTCATCATCATCAGCATCATCATCATCATCATCAGCATCAGCGGTATCATCATCACGACCTTGCTGCAAGTAGTACTAGTACTCGAACTGAGCGATGGGCAATATGGGCTCCTGGCGAAAGCGGTTTCTTTCTTGATAGTGTCGTTTTTGGGGTTCAGTACATCATTTTACATATCAGCCGGACATCCGCGGCATAAGCATCATGAAGTTCATAAAGCAAGTCATTAGCAAGCATGTCGCGTCATGTCGAGAACGATTCCTTAAACACCTGAAAGCCGAAGCTGTGGAGAGCACACCGGACACGACTGCTCTGCCATGCAGGCAAAGCTTGACTACACAGCTGAGGGTTGTTGGTAGAGACCTGGTAGAGAGGGTTCCGATAAAGAATAGGGAAGTGTTCAGACACGACACCCTTATCGAAATGTCGGTCACCGTTCTGATATCGTTCCAGGCCATGTCTCCTGATCTCATGTTTCGTTAACTCTTTGAAGCCTTCCTCGGCCTCCGGATGCATGGACACTGAGAGACAAGGAGAGAGAGAAAGAAAGGGAGAGAAAGAGAGAGAGAGAGAGAACGATAAGCCCACAAAATGAGCTTGTCGTTTTGAGGGGCTCAGTATATCGTTTTACATATCATACGGCATACCCCATACGTATATCTGACCTTATCGTTTCAACAATCTACTCCCTGATGTGGAGAATTCAACTCTTTGCTCAACTAGTACTACTAGTACTGGTAACAATAAACTAGTACTAGTACTACTAGCACTACTAGTGCACCAGCACTAGTAGCACTGGTAGGACTGCTTGCTACTTGCTACTTGCGACTTGCGACTTGCTACTTGCTCTTGCTACTTGCTCTTGCTCTTGCTCTTGCTCTTGCTCTTCCTCGTACTCGTACTCGTACTCGTACTCTTACTACTACTTCTACTACTTCTACTACTTCTACTACTTCTACTACTTCTACTACCTCTACTACTTCTACTACTTCTACTACTTCTACTACCTCTACTACTACTTCTACTACTACTACTACTGCTACTACTACTACTACTACACGACTATACTACGATACTACTATACTACTATAATGCTCAACTGCTAAGCTACTAGCACTACTACCTCAAACGTAACACCAACACCGATCTTGACTCACAGCACGAGGCAAAGATGCCTTGCTTTCCACCTGCTTGTGTGGACTTTGTGCTCTTGTACGCGACCTGCCCAAGCACGCCGCGGTCATTGGCCAAGCGCTGCACTCGAGGCTTCCTGCCTCTGGAACCCAGTCACGACCTTTGCGAGGCGTTGAGCGGGGCGTGGGTGTCTGAGACCTGGCTTCGTGATCGCATACAGCGCAGTCGTGAAGGGTGTCAACACCCTGTAACACCTTGGTCGATCAGCTGGTGTCCGCGGACTTGCTGATGATCTCTCAGCCTGGCCGGGACTGGTGCCAGCACTGCAAACTCGAAGCAGGCCCTGAAACCTTGTTGGGCGCCAAGACACTCAAAAGGGCGCGGGACCTCGACAGTGTCACGCAAACTCACGCATGTGTCCCTGATTCTCGGCACGCATCAACCTTTGCTGCATAACCAGGCAAGCGGAAAATGCCAGGCGGGAGGCCACTGGTGCAAGTTCTCATTGTCACCCACATGGATGCCCACTTTCTTGCCCTTTGCAACACATGGTTCAACGGCGCTGTACATGTCGGGTGTTCATCTCTGGACTCTGGAAACGAGAACCAAAAAATCGAGATCTGAAGCTTCCTATCCGACAGGAGACCATGACACATGGGATTACTTTCCGTTTTAAGGTGTCGGCACCGAGATTGACAATGAGGCCTCAACAACCATTGCACTCCAGCAGACGTATGCAATTGTCACAAGTCTGCCCATCGCCTCCGCTGATGGTCTCCAGACCACGAATGCTTGTCATGAGGATGCGGCTTTCCTGTCTGAGGCTGCCGTCATCAAGCGCACAGGTGGCCACAGGTGACAAGCCGAAAACACGTCACAGAACTGCTTCTTATGCTGATGCCGGCGATATGATCCTACATTTGCTGGCGTGTTCTGCGGTGGTGCTGTTGGTGGCAGCGGTGCAGCTGCTCCTTGCCTGTCTAGTCATGCAGTTCCGGCTTCTGTTGGGCTACCCGGTGCAATGTTGCTTTTGCCTTTTTCTACTGCACTGCTGACGTCGGTTTGAATGATATGTTCGGCCGCTTCTACTATGCAGTTCCCTTCGTGTTGTGTTATGGTCGACGTCCTGAAACTCATGCCCTGTTGCTAGATTGCTGCTGCTGCTGCTGCTGGTGCTGTTGTGCTGCTGTTGCTGGTTGCTGCTGCTGCTGCTGCGGTTGCTGCTGCTGTTGCTGTTGCTGCTGTTGCGACTTGTGTTGCTGCCGTTGCTGGTACGGCTACTGGTGCTAGCGCTGTTGCTGCTGGTGCTGCTGCTGTTGCTGCTGTTGTTGCTGCTGACGCTGCTGTTGTTGCTGCTGTTGCTGCTGATGTTGTTGTTGTTGTCTTTTTGTTGGCAGCTGGCGCGTCTGCCGCCACGAAGGGTGCATCGATTTTCAGGCTGCAATGTGCCAAAACTCGTTTGTCGTTGGTGTTGTTGCTGCCGCTGATGGTTTTTGCGATCGTTGTCGTGTCGTCGTCGCCGTAGTAGTAGTAGCAGTAGTAGTAGTAGTAGTAGTAGTAGTCGTAGTCGTAGTCGTCGTAGTAGAGTAGTAGTAGTAGTAGCAGCAGTAGGAGTTGTGGTAGTAGTAGTACTAGTAGTAGTAGTAGTAGAAGTAGTAGTAGCAGTAGTAGTAGTAGTAGTGGTAGCAGCAGCAGCAGGAGTAGTAGTAGTAGCAGTAGCAGCAGTAGGAGTTGTGGCAGTAGTAGTAGTGGTAGTAGTAGTAGCAGTAGTAGTAGCAGTAGTAGTAGCAGCAGCAGCAGCAGTAGCAGTAGGTGCAGGGTAATGACCCTGGCTTGATCTCGTTCTCCTTCTCAGTAGCGTAGTGCCGACGAAGGAATGCAGGATTGGTGGACCATGGAACTACACTGAAGTTCAGAGCTGTTTTTCGCGCAAGCAAAATGTCTGTGGTGCTAGAGCGCTTCTGTGCACAGCATCTAGCTTTATGAACAGGCATTTGCACACGGCTGTTTGAGCCTTGAGGCATCATTCTTTACAACAAGTCTCCCACATGCCAGCTCCACCAGCATGACTTTACAAGAGAGGTTGATTGGGCATCTTCACCCCTCCTTGGCATTGGCGGCAGCCTTATGCCACCTTGAATTTTTTATCCACCGGAAGGACGGTCTGTAGATTCGCGCTGTCCTGGAATGCACCGCTGGCACACGTCCTTCTTTATGTACTTTGTGCTTTTGCACAAAGTACTACAGTCTCTTGTAGCATGCACACAACCGCCTGAGGGCGTTGTGTACACTTCCTTTGGCATTTCTCTCAGAAGCTCAACCTGAATGGCCACATCTTTGGTCTGCATTTTGTCCCTTGCGAGGTGCTCAAATGCCAGCACGGGCTCTCCGAACTGCCTTCGCTGCCTTTCGTCTTCTTCGACTAAATCCTCGTAGGTAGGTCTTGGCGGTGTAGGCTGCGGGTTCGGTTTTAAGCCCGATCTCTGCATTCTCCTCATTCTCAGAAACTCTTCATCAGCTGCGCTCGCACTCGGCGGAGGAGAGTTGTGTGGTGGAGGCATAGGATCTCTGTCCGGTACGCCTTCATCACTTGCTCCATAAGATGAAGAGGAGCTCCTTGCACTATTTTTTCTCAAGATGTGGCTCAAATCCACTCCAGCTGCTTCTGCGAGGATTATGAGGGTTTCTCTTTCTTCAGGCCGGAGTCCATCCGGCTCCCTTTGAAGCAACGCGTTGAGCTGCTTCATCTCTCTTTTTGACATTCGCTGCTCAACTTGCAGCGATCTAAGCCTTGTAGCTTCTCGTGGCCCTCGAACGCACGCTCGTCCAGCCTCCCACAATGCCACAACGCAGATAATCAGCATCAGCACTACACCATAGAGCTCCAGCGAGGAATCTACAGCCAAGGGGGCATGGGCTTCCGGGTTTTGGTCTCGGCCTTGAACCCCCAATACATTTTGCAGAGCAACCAACAAACCCATACAACAACTCAGGTTTCCCATCCCTGTCGCTGATGCTGCTTGTTGCTGCTTGTCTCTGTGTTGGTCACTGAGCTGCGTATCTGCTGTTGCTTGAGCTTGCCGAAGTTGAACTTGGGGATCCCTTCCTCCTCTTTCTCGTGGAAAAAGTCCCCAGAACTCCATCAGCATGTTCATGCGTTGCGAAGCCAGGATCTTTGTAAGCCCATCTGCGAGTTGTTGGTCTCCTGGACAATACTGGACTTCTAGCCACTTGTCCTCCACCTTTTGCCTCAGCGCTTGGTGTCGGACCTTCAAGTGTCTGGTTTTCCAGCTTCCTCCTTCAGAAGTTGCCAGCGTGATCGCCGCTGCATTATCCACACATAACACGCGGGACTCCGCCGTCTCGCCTATGTCCTGGATCAGGGCATTCACAGACTCCATCTGCTGGGACCCATGGTGGGCCTCCACCAGCTCAGTCTCGGCTGAGCTTGTGGTAACCAGCGTCTGACGGGAGCTCTTCCACGCAATCGGGGAGGAGGACCAAAACGTCACTGCTCCTCCATGGCTCCGGCCCCCTTCTGGAGCATAAGAAGAGTCCGTATACGTTGTAAGTCCTTTTCCACCTCCCGGTCNGCTCTTCCACGCAATCGGGGAGGAGGACCAAAACGTCACTGCTCCTCCATGGCTCCGGCCCCCTTCTGGAGCATAAGAAGAGTCCGTATACGTTGTAAGTCCTTTTCCACCTCCCGGTCGGTAGTGCCGGTAGTGCAGCCTCCAATCCTTGGTGTAGTTAACGTAGGCCAGGCATTTCTTGCCAATCATAGAGGCTCTGACTGGGTCTCTCGTGACGAGAGAACTCATGATGTTGACCGTGTAGGAGATGTCTGGCCGAGTCCTCTGGCACAGCCAACTCAGTTCCCCTGTGCGCGACNGAGAGAACTCATGATGTTGACCGTGTAGGAGATGTCTGGCCGAGTCCTCTGGCACAGCCAACTCAGTTCCCCTGTGCGCGACTGAGCATCCTTTAGATCCTCTGCTGTGTACTCTCCAGAAAAACTTTCTGGCTCCAAGGACATCCACTCCTTTGAGGAGGGCAAGAGGGACTTTTCATAATTTCCCACTCCTCGCGCTCTTAACAGCTCGTCGATATACCCCTCCTGATCCAGGGTGTATCCATCAAACTTGCCGTTCTCATCCTCGGAGGTTCTTATCTCCATTCCCAGAAATCTCACTGGCGAGTCCTTGGATGCAAACTGGCAGGGCGTAGTCTGCCATGTAGTCGAAAACCACTCATGAATGTCGAGGCAGGTCTCGTGGTTGGCCGCGATAAGATAGTCGTCCACGTAAACTATGACCAGACCAACGATGTTGCCCTGGTCATCCTTCACCTGCCATGTGTCTGC